>JAAPAO010000006.1:0-196222 GCA_013115145.1 Perkinsus chesapeaki
CCGTTCCCTTGGCTGTGGTTTCGCTAGACAGTAGATAGGGACAGTGGGAATCTCGTTAATCCATTCATGCGCGTCACTAGTTAGATGACGAGGCATTTGGCTACCTTAAGAGAGTCATAGTTACTCCCGCCGTTTACCCGCGCTTGTTTGAATTTCATCACTTTGACATTCAGAGCACTGGGCAGAAATCACATTGTGTCAACACCTTTTGAGGCCATCACAATGCTTTGTTTTGATTAAACAGTGCGGTACAGATGGTCAGAATGAATACCTAGACTTCTAATTTCACGAGTTTGAGGCGTTGCCAATCTGTTCGGAACACCTACCTTATTTCACAGAAGTGAGTAATGTATTGAGGCATCGGTTCAAGGTATAATGGAGATGCACCCGTATTACGTGTACTACAGTTTTACGCCTAGTGAGTTTTACGCCTAGTGTAATACGCGAATTACGCGAAGTGAAAAAGCAAAATTACACTTCGTGAAAAAACACCAGTGAAAAACGCGATTTCACGTAAAACGCGTCACCGATTTCGCGAATTCTCGCGAATTTCGCGAAATGCGAAGTGTAATTCCCGTTTTTCACTACACGTGTAGGTGATGTCCTATTTTTCACCAAAACACGCGAAATTACAGGAAATGACGCGAAACTTCATGAGAAAAAGCAGTACCAACCTTTGAACTAAAAAATTTGTAAAAGCTTCGACCAAGATTTGAACACGAGACCGTACGATCCCGAAGTTAGAGGACTATCCGGTTCCACCAAACCGATACGATTTATTTCTGTTACACTATTATGGACGTACACGCAAAGGATCGTTGAAGCACTCCGACGGAGTGACTCCATGAGCAAATCTTCACGCTAATCGAAGTAAGTTCTCCGGATAATTCTACTTGCATTGTTAGTAACAATTTGTTACTAGCGACTTATTAGAGTTATTAGAGTAAGACATGCCTATATCTTCCTTACTTAAAGCGGGCCTTCCAGAACGCGTAGAAGACATAAGCTTACGAGACATCCAAGGGTACATAAGCAGGAACCAGGTTATCGCTCTGGCCGTTTGGAAGCGGGAAGGCTACCAGCGCAAGTTCGCCACGCGTGTTTTTGAATTCCAGAAATATACGAAACTGTTTCAGATGGACTAACTTCGCTGATGCCTACTCCAACATATTGGCACTAGAGAGCAAGACCGTCTCTAACGAAAGTAAGGAACCAAAGTAAGGAAATGCGTCTGATAACGCCACATAAACGGACAGCCGCTATGCCTGTCTTGAGCGCAGCTAGACAGCAGTTTAACAGTCTGCATGCATCGACTCGCAGTATTGCCGAGAGGGCCTTTGGTTTTCTGAAGAGGTTTGATATTCTATACACGTGCATAAGTGTAGGAGTAGGCTTCGGCGCAACGGCTTGCCATCTAGACCTGTTTGCGCATGTCGCATCCTTACTAACTTCGATTATCTTTATAATCAGCAGATTGGAGTTGGAGTAGGCCCGAACCAATGAGCTAATGAACGTGTTTCTCTTAAAATAAGTCATGCATCTGAGTTCGAGTCGTGTACCGTCACTCAAATTGAGTGACTCAAGAGAGATTCTCGTCACTGTGCGCAGCATGTGAAATAACTTCGCGTAGTACACCGTGGAATGTAATACACATCCCGCGTTTTACGCGTAACTCGCTAAGTTTCCGTGTTTTACGTGTAGTGAAATATGAAATGTGTATTTCTCTGGTGTTTTACATTACGCGGGTGCATCTCCAATATAGCTTGTCAAGATTAATCCACTGGACTTCGAAATTCATAAATTTTCCGCACCGCCAATCTTTCACTCTAAGCGCAACCCTCTGTTGGCCTGATTGCCAATGTTTTTCGTACTAGCCGTCATTGAGTACCCAGTTTGGGTTCCACAACGGTCCTGGTACAGTATTTCGAGACGACCATGAAATGCGCGCTGGTTTTGGGTGGCCACATGCTATCTTCGCAGAGATATCTCTCAGTGCATGGATCGCTGAAGCTCTCGCTATTTAATTTCCGATATACATCTGAACCAGTTGTGTTCGAAAAGGGATGAGAACGAGCCAATCACCGAGGCAACAGATCAATGGCACGTGCTCATAGTTTGTGCCCTGATGAATATGCGACGTACAAGGTTATCACGGAAACTCCCTCTTGCCCCTCCAAGTATACCTTCGCGGAAATACGTGATTGCGATGTTAAGGATTGGAGTGTCTCAGATAACCATGGCATTATTTCCACAAGCCTCGGTACCGTTACGACCGTTACGACTCATCATCGTGAACTAATTCTACCTCTATAATTTCTTCTTCATTCTCATAGAGTGATTCTGCTAGATCAATTTGTTCTTCATCTTCGTCAACGAATTCTGCTTCAACAATTTGTTCATCACCGTAAGCTGGTACCGATATGATAATGTGTTGGTCTTGTTGTGGTTGATGTTGTCCTTCATTATTCATTGTTGTTGTATTGGTCAATGTTTGGTAAGAAGGCTTAGGTCTTTGTTGTTCAACACCTTCAAGTGCGGAAAACCAACAATTTAAGCATAAACCCAACAGTGTTGTAAATTTCAAAGAAAAAAGTCAACACTGTTGACTTTATTCTTTGAAATAACTAAAAAAAGACTACAAAATGAAAAAAACCGTCTTACTCGCGAATCTTCTCCAAGTCGGAAATATTTCCTTCAGTTCTATTCAAGATAGAAACATAAGCACCATGAGCAACCTAAACCAAACAGCATTAAATACAGCTTTACAATTTTTAAAACTTACACGACTTGAAAGATCAACTACATAGGTATCGCCTCGACAATTAGTAGTTACTTTCATGACACAAACAAAATAAATAATGCTTCCTGACTCTAATCGTATATTAAATATTAATTTTAAAATGAAAAAGTAGCAACGAACCCTATACCTTTGTAATTACAGACTACGATGCTAACCATTAGACCAACAACCTCGGCCTAAAACAAGGAAAATAAACGACCAGCTCACCAGAAAGGCGCCCCTGCTCGGCGAGCAGGCTCGCTAGCCACCGCCAACTCTAGCAAGCTACGATTGTAGCTTGCGAGAGCCGTGAGGAAGGCGGTCACCGTGACCGGGTCACGGCGCGGGCATTTACGACAGCCGCCGCCGCTAGGCCACTGCGAGGAACGCTTAGTAGTGGCCATAGAAAGGAACTAAAAAGAATGAATACGAAAGCTACCTGATTGCGCCGAAATTCGAAATCATTTCGGAGTAAGCTACAGCTCACATAGCTCGGGACAAGCTAAGCTACGGTTGTGTAAAACGCGTCCCGCCGGAATTCTTACCAACTTTCCTGTGAAGTTAGAATGATTTGCGCTTGTCCACGATATCCTTTGTAAGGCCTTGCGTCTAAGTTATATTTGCTTACAGTACTTTGTGCCTATGTTACAGTCGCTTATAGAGCTTAGTCCCTTTGTCTGGCCTTGAAATTCCCATAATGGGACTCCCATTCCATGGCTAAAGATCGCAAACACCACGATTATCGAATACTTTAATAGCGCGTCGTGCTCGCAGTATAAGATTCGCAGCCTGCGAGTCGCAGGGGCCCGGGCTGAGTCAGCCCGGCTGACTCCATACATTCACGTTATATTGTCGAATCCTGTTTTCAGGAAGCCTAGTGAACTTATTAATTGTTGCCTAGCACTTCAGCTCGACATTTGAAGTACTACGACTCCGCTTCTTGGCGTTAACTGTATAAGCCAAAGGGGCGTTAGTTCAAAAATGCTCCCTGAGTATGATACTCAGAGTATCGTGGGCACTAAGTTCTCACGAATTACAACAACGAACAGCCTGATCCAACGCCAGTGCGAGTCTCGCCCGGAGAAAATCCTCAACCGTTGAGACTAAATCCATCTGTTGTGTTCAACCGAAACTCACAACTCAGGGGCATAGATCGTATGAGATATTTAGAGTAATGTTTCATGCTACAACTCCCCGGCTGGGGGTGTTACAGGCGCTGAAGAAATCGCGCGAGTTTTTTCGATCATTTCGCGTGCAGCTGTATAGTGTCTGTCCAGCCTTTGAATGACCTCCTCAATTCCGTCACAATCGTCATCAGTGATGTGAAGTTCGTCGGGTGGTGAACCTGCCAAGACTATGATGTAGCGGATGCAGCATGTTCGTGCTTACCAGAAGAACCAGGGTCGGTCTTTGAATTGTCCATCTGGCCAGTCTTAATGGAGTCTTCAAGAAGCGAGAATCGCGTCTCAAGTTGGAAGAGTCTAACCTCTACATGGTGAGCGAGAGAGTCGATTTTCTTATCTATGGAGTCAACGCTCTCAGCTATTCGATTCACTGCCTCCGTCAGGGGAATATCGTCACCCAGAGCTCCACTGCAAGCTGAATTAGTTGTTCTGTCATTGGATAGCAAGGTTTTAATGGTGGTGACCTTTGAATTAGAAATCGCCCCATGAGACGAATTGTGAGGCGTCTTCTTTGAAAGTCTGAAACAAGAAATCGTCATGCGTAACATCAACTCCCGGATGTGGAATGCCGACAACAGTTTCCCCTCGAAATCAGACTCCGAAAGACGCCGTTGAGCTAACATGGCGGCTATTCCACAAGACACAAGAGATGCGCACGTAAGGAAGAGTGCGGCTGCCCTCTTTCTCGAGGTCCTGGCCATCCAACTTGGAGTATGTATCCTTACCGCACCGCCGTATGTTGGGATTGCCCACTCAATGCCGTGTCAAGTTTACGAAGCCCATCGGCAACATCGGCAGCCATATCCACTTTTTTGAGCAGAAACCCGGGAGAGAAAAACTGCTGTAGATTTAGGCTAGGCTTGATGTGAAGGAAATCCCGAACAAACTTGTACACTACCTGAGCAGGCATATATAGTGGCGCACACTGTGCATTCCACACTGAATCGTACACTTCTCAAATGATACGAAACAAGCAGCTAATACATCGGCACTCCCCGCTCATGTTCCTGACTGGCGTAGTAGCCTACCTGCATAAACTGAAGGTCAGATGCATATGCTCCAAACTCCTCATATTTCTCGTGCACCCGCAGCGTTATTGACGGAGACATCTTCAAGAATAGGAAGTGATACAATTGCAACAGGTCCTCAGGTTTCCCTGCCGCAAATCTTACCCCTAGTAGTCAACCTATGTGATAAGATATACCTTCAGTGAAGAGCCTTTCATAGAACTTCTCATCATGAGGCACGTAATGGCATTTCCGCAGAGCTGTCATGAGCTTTGTCGCCACTAACTTCATCTGGTGCTGGGAGGTCTTCAAATTACGTGCAGAAGTCATAGGTAGTTTTTCCAACGAACTGAAGACACCGCCTACAAGGCAGTCTTCGATATCAGCTGCCGGATTGATGCTATCGAGTACATTACAACGGCACAATCTGGCTGTAACAGTCAGTGCTACCATTGCATGCTCTATACATGACACAACACAAAATCAATTCTTCGGCAATATATGAAAACCAAATGTGTATCGCTCACTCGGTAACATACCGTCAATATCAAGGCCGGCCTTTCATGAATTAGTGGAGCCAATCCTAGCAAGGTCAATCTAAAGGTAAATGGGGACCTTATCATGCACAGTAGCAGAGTCAGCAGTCACGTTGTGAGTGTAGGACTTATCTGGGAGGCTTCGGCGAACTGAGAGTGCGCAGATACATAACCGAGTTGATGCGCATGTTGATTTATCTGACCTTTTTAGCTAGGTGTTGAACTCGTTTCTCAGAGGGGACGACATTATTATAAATCGCTATGTCTAGAAGCTGGGACACAGAATTCATATTATATTCTCCCCATTTAGAGTGGTACCTGGTAAGAAAAAGTGTACGAATTTCAATTGAACCATTGAACCTAACCTACGTGACTAGTCTAGCCTTACCAATCGCCAGTGCATACTCTGCTGCTTCATCTTCTGTAAACGCGTGCCTGCGATGAAGATGTGACGCCTATCAGATCCAAGGAGAACAGTATAATCTACCTCGCAAAAAGCGCAGGGAACATCCTCCGGCTTTTCGCTTGATCAGGAAATGGTGGGTCCGTGAACTCATCCAAAAGTTCGCAAGTGACCTTGGGAGAGCGAGACCGGGATCACGATGGAACAATTGGGATTTGTACTTTCTCCCCCTTTGATTTTCGTATTTTCAGGAGTAGCTTCTGCCTGAGCAGACTACGCTCTTCCCACTCTGGATGCACCCATCTGTGGCGAGAACGGTCACGTTCGTAGTGCAGACGAGCACTGTATGCGGCCTAAGTAGTGGGCCCAAAGGTCAAGGGAAACGCTCAATCCAGTACCCATCCTCGGGTAACTCCGCTGGACGCTGGGCGGCGACGAGACGACGATGAACATGAAATACTGCTGTCTGAGGCGTCATCATAGCTCACGTCTTCAGGGCGCTCGGAGTGACGATTTTCATGGAGGTAGGACTCGGAGAAATCTGGAGTGTCGTGTGCGTCTCCGTCTGCAGCGCGTTTGCCGATACTGGGGCGAAAAAGCAAAGACATGCCGGCATTCAGGCTCACTCGTAGCATTACGTCGCGACTTCTCTCATATTAGTCGCTTTGTTAATTTGTTCATCATGTTCAGGGACCACACTAGGGCGACCCGCAGACCTTGGCGACGGTACTGAAGTTGATTGTCCGGACGTTCTGCTCAGATGTAACGAATCATGAGAAGACGCCAGGTTGGTGCAATATTTACTTCCCTGCAAGAGCATGAGGCATTAATCCAGTAAAAACCGGAGCTGAGTCCATTGCCGCCTCTTGGTGTTCCTCTCTCAACTTCATAACCCAGTAGTACGCAGAATTCTGTGGACTCTTACTGCTCGAAGTTACAGCGGCTCCTCGCATACCCTGAGTGATAAATACAATGGGTTACGGCCTATTTCATAGCATGTTACATCTGAAGTCAATGGCGGCTCAGGTGAACGCGGTGCAGCCATAAGATCAGGAAATAGCGACCTGTAAATGTATACACTCCCAATGTGATAAACCTTCATAGTGATGATAATGAACGTGAGCGCTAAGCCATGCCCCATAACTCAAAGAATCAGTCGTAGTGTACAGTAACGATGGAAGTTAGTTATGCTTCCTTTCCAGTGATGCTAACTTTCACAGCCTTGCTACTTCGCTTCTTACTCTTCCCTCCAGCGGACATAAGATGACGCTTCAGCCGCCCTAAGAAAAACCATAGAATTGAGCCGCTCAATTTGAGCGACTAAAATCACTTATTCTATCGGCATCGCGTCACATTTACGATCTCATATAAGAAGTTGCTTACCCTTGACTGTCCCAGGATCTAGCCGTTCTTTGTGCGCGGCCTCAACATTTGATACCGGTTGTATCCTATACGTTCCTGCTCCAGATAGCGGTTGAGATGCTGAGGTAGAAAGTGCAAGTTTTGCCATAGCTAAGGTTTATACAATCCAAAGCTATTCCTCGGTTTGGGATCATAGCATGCCTCCTACTTTGAACTTTGCGCTGTTGCTCGACAGTCAGTCGTGGACCCTAATGGTATCGTACTGCGAGAGTATAGCTTCCCGATATTACCTTCTGCTTTTGTATAGCCCTTGATGCTATTCGCATGTCCTCCTCTGTAGCCTTGATATACCTATGAGTATAATAGGTAAGCTTATGTGATACTTAAAACTGCGCGAGTTGGACCTTGACACATGCCCACGCTGTTCACTTCCTTGATTCTGAATAAGCTTAAGCCAGTGCTGGATGAGTTGCTCCTCAACCACCTGAACATTGACTAATGAGTAATGCTAGTCTTTGAATAGCTTGTTACGGTGTTTTCAGTCGTCTCATCCTTGTGGTAATACATATCCTTCACAGCCCAGCCAACCCTGCTAGTTTTCAAAGCATCCAGTGTAATGTGAGGTAAGAGCTGATTATTCAGCAACTGGAAGGCAGCCGTAAAATATGATAGCAAACCACGAAGAATCAATGAAAGCTCGTATTCGAGCGCATTATTCAGGACCCTCCCCGGTGGAAAGACCGGTAACTCACATCAAGAATAGTCTTCCGTACATTAAAGTTTGGCAGTGCAGCTTTTGTACCTGGACAGGTACGCCTGGCCGGTACGCGCTTATACTTTGTTACTACCCACAAGAGCCAGCCAGTCGGCAATTGCGGAGAGCCCGCCTGCTTCAATGAAAGGCTCTTGCCATGCCTACAGGTTCAGCACTGCGTACCCTCAGAGTTATACGAGGCCCCAGCCTTCCCTATGAATCACCTGTTTGACGAGTATTCCGCGAACCTTTTCCATCATTTGCAGTTTCGCTAGCGCTGGTTGTCCTGAGTGCAATCACTAGTGTAAGTTTCACAGGTGTCTCGAAGCATGAACAAGTGCCACAGCGTAGCTATTTACCATTAGCAATAGAATCTCGATCTGCAGCTGAAGCGTCGTACATACTGTTTACCAAAGCCTCCATTCTTTCGAATCTGACAAAAAAGACAGCGCTTGCGATAACGGGTGCCTTATATGGTACTAACGCACTTCTCGCCTGAGTCCAATTCCTTCTTCTTCCGCCTCTTCTTTAAACGATCAAGAGCCTGCGGTTCGTAGAGGTCATACACGCTAACGAATAGGATACCTCACCGGCTGCAGCAGTTTACTCTCCCGAGGTTTCCTCTCCAGGCTGTGACCCATTTCGCCATCTTCCCCCTCAGATTCAGAAGATGAGGAGCTGCTGCTCTCGGAGGATTCACCAGCGGGCGATCCTAAGCAAATATGGCCAACCGATCCTGAATTGGAACATCAGTAATACCAGCCTCCTGTGTTGCAGCACGGTTCCCAGGAGCAGAGGCTTCCGATTCGTCATCGGGCAAGCCTTTTCTTAGCCTAGGTTCACCGCTCTCTTCCGGATCTCTCGCAACCTGAGTCTGCGCGATTGGCAGATCGTCGAGATCTTCGCCGAAGAGCTCGTTCCAGTTCTCGTCGGACATCTCAATAACCCTCAACTGCAACTTCCAAGAGAACAATTAGAATGAAAGAATGTCCCGACGCAAAACCGTTCCTATCTTCCAGAGACCCCAGCATCAATGGAAAATAGGCAACATCATATGCCCTCGAAGTTGTCTTCGCACTTATTACAGGATATCATCGACTGTACTCAGTCACAAAGGGAATCGCTCAGCCACGGTCATTCAATGCTTTAGATTGTTCAGATTCATTAGATGGCTTACGTGCTGATGCTCCCCAGAGACGGTACTCCTGCGGCCATATGAGTGGGAACATACCTAAGGACGCCATTTGTAGCAGAAGGCTATAGATGCAATCTTAAACTTACCGAGAAAGCAACCAATTAATACACCGACGACGTTCCCAGCCGTTCTAGTGAGAGCTACAGAATGTAGCATCCGCTGAGCTTTGGTTAAGTTCGGATCGGGAAGACCCATTCGCTAACGACGGCAACGGTCGAGACAAACGAACGCATGATATACTCTCACATGAGTGAGTGCCTCAACTGTGCTCCCGAGCCATATGCCTGATACGTCACCAATAGAATTTCCTAGGGCTGCGGCCGCCAGTGTAGTTATGCCAAAGGCAGCGCCTATATGACCCCGATATGAGACGACTGGCATATTCGTTGTTTATCTCCACCTAGCTTAGCATCTATAAAGTCACCAGCAATCAACATTATACTGTTGTCCAAGAAACCAAAGCCAACAAACGGTATAGCCGCTGTCAAGAATGTCAAGCGGAGTTGCCAACTAGAAAGAAGAAACTCCTATCCAAGATACCATATCAGTAGGGCTACCCAGTCGGCCGAGGAACATGGATTTTCCCGTCGGCTCCAGGTTCCGGAGTTGCGAGATTCACCGCAAGTTTGTTCTCATGCGACTCCTTCACTGGCCTATAGTCCGACAATGAAAATGTCGCGGGCGTGGTCCGCATATTACATGTTATTCACGGATGTCGCTGGACCATCTCCCACAATACCACGGTCCACTTTGAGTTGATCCAACTCCTTTTGAATACATCTCAGTGCTTCTTCAAGTGCGGGATTGGTAGCCAATTTATCGTGTAGGTCCTCCCTAGCGGCTACCTTCTGTAGAGTCGCCAGCCTTTTTAGCTTTCCACTCTCACGATCTGTAGATAAGCACACGTGAAAATAATACTACTCAAGACTCATCTTATCACCTACTGGAGGAAGTGAAGAATCGAAAGCCACCACACCGGATACATCCAGCTACAGGTCTGCTCATCATGCTGGATAAAGATCCAAGCATTTATAAAAACTACGATCAAAAATAGCAAATGGAGTATCCCTAGTCACCGCAAGCTCTGAGTTGCTCGTGAATAACTCAACCTATGCAGCAAAATTCTGATTAAGCACCAACATCACGAAGAGAAGATCGCGAGTCTGAAAAAAAAGTCGACATTGTCACCACTTTGCGACATGTTGACTGTAATACTGTTCCCAATCCTATTACCCTCACGTACTCCTTCCCGCATCGAGCATTTCGGTGATGCACTATCCGCCACTCCACTAGAAGATGTATCGCGTTGAAGTAGGAGGGACAATGACCTACGCCACAGTGCCCAGCCCAATGATGAAGTTCTAGCAGGATAGTAATACTTCAAATCCTTCTCCTGCCTCGGTCTTTTGCACGCTGCATCTGTACTCCGATCCCTGTCTGCACCATCCGATGAGGATGCGCTCGACGATGAGAAAGATGAGGAAGAAGAACTGGATGAGGATGACGACGTTTCAGAATCACTGCGTTTTCGGCTTTTTCTCTTTCCTAAGAAGCTAGCCATAGAGAAAACCGCCATAGGTGGGACTGTTACGGGAACCAGAAGTGCTCTTGGAAGAATTCCTTCGTAGAAGACTGTCGGACACATCAACTTGATCTTTGGTCAGTTTCAGAACCTCTAATGTTATCTCCGCCTGAGCAGCAACGGCAATTCTTACATCAGTAGTACTGATTCGGTACGGAAAACCTACTACCTTAGATGACGGTTCCATGGCTTTACCCCGTCCTCCTTCAGTTCTACTCCGGCATACTTCACATTTTCCATTCTCGTATATCTTGCTTGCGCAATCAGAACAGAACCTGAGTACAGTCCATTCGGATATTAAATCCTAAGCCTTGTGTCCCTACACATGCCCACACGGAGATATAGCAGTTGTCGCACTAGCACGACTGCACCTCACACACAGAGAATACTGAGTTGCCTCTCTACCCCTTGCTCTGAGACTAGACCTGAACATAGGTAGCAGTAAGACCGCTGTCTCACACGATACCAGCCTCTGAATTACATTTCTTTTTGTAAAGCATTAACATGCTCCATATCAATCTCCTTTATTGCCCCGGAGAACCTCTCTGAAACACTATGGCATATCCCTTCATACGCGGCGACTAACTTGCGTAATATCTGATAGTAGTAGCACGATCCATAGCGGAATGGCTTCTGTGAGTACATCAGATTCTCTGGTGGCAATCTCTAGCCTCCTCTCGTCTTTAGCCATCGTTACCTACGGAATGACCAGAACAAATACATAAAAATAATGTACTAAGTATGTTTCATGTAGCATAATGAATACGCTCTACGAATAGCATGCTAAGAATAGCATGCCCCACAATAGAGTCTCCATGCGAATCTGCCACCTACTACCTGAGTTTGGCCGAGAAGAAGTGACCTTTCAATCAACAAATCTTTCAGACGGTTAATGGAAGCACTCAATGATGCAATGGCCTTCCTGTGAGACTCACTATCTGAACACCACGCGCTTGTAACATGCAACGCATACGTGTGCTAGTAGAAATCTCACCTTCCTTCGTTTGTTGTTCGCCCGATGGCTGGCCATGTAAAGCTAAAGCCTGTGCAGCAGCCTGGTCCGCTTCGACTCTGTCAAAATAGCTGAAATCTGGCTTGATGAGGTACATCTGCCTCTGCGTACCCACGCCCTTCACCTTGAAGCTGCAGTCAAAGTGCTTGCATATTTGACGCACCTGATAACAAGCCTCACGATGTAGAGTTTACATTATAAACAGTGTACACTATGTCATTACAGTATATCAACTAAGAAATAAGTTCCGAATTACTTAAGGTCACTTTTATACAGTTTTTACACATTCAGAGGCACACCTATTAAACCAAGACCCATGTACTACCACATCTCTCTCGGCAGAGTTGACAGTCTTTGGTAGAGCTTGAGACTCCTTACCAGATTCTAAAAACCGCTCGACCTCCTTCCACCACGGAGTCTTCCTCAAGAAGTGTAGAGGCTTCTGTCCCGACATAGACAAACACTGAAATATACCGATCTTTCCCTCTGTTGTTACTAGAAGACGCTGCCGATCATCGATAACTAAACTCAATTCACATATCCGGTTAAGGAGCCGGTCAACGTCTTAGAATTCTGCTGCTATAGCAACCTCGGAGCATGTCATGCTCTATGTGGCATAATAGGCAGTCCTCTAACCAATCTCACTAAATCGTATGGAGAAGTTGGCAAGCCTCATCAGAAACCTCCGGTGAAGAAATATCAGCAGCAGACAGATTGATATAGTACCTACGAGACGGCTGGAGTTGACAACTCGGAGCAAATCTTGCAAATGCACTTCCTACGCATAAAGGTCAGCGCTGACTGGGAGGAACTGATGCCTTATGCTCCTCCCACTGCTAGTTTGATACACTCCGGAGGTATTGATTGGAGGTAGCACTGTACCTTCTACTTCTTGTTGACTTTCCGATCGTGGACGGCCACTCTATAACAGTCGGAGTAAGGATATGTCCACCCGACTATGAGAATCTGCTTACAGTGAGCTGCTCATAACTCATATCAAAGAAGCGACTGACGTCAGTGGCCCTCTTTGTTCGTATAGGGGGCAATTCTACATGCGATCGCCGACTAGTCTGAGAACTACGAACTGACCCGGCGGACGAACCGACAAATACTACATGTCCCATACTTTCACAAAGATAAGATGGTATTCTAGAGTAAGTAAACCTCAGCTGTGTGCGTTTTTGAGCTGCCCAATCGTGACGCGGAATTTCTGGCGGTGAAAATGAAGATCTCTGAGTGCGGAATATACCACAGATCCTACCCCCAGATCCTTCCGAGTGGAATGTACTATGAGAGTCCTTTTCATATTTCCTCCGCGCCATATCACATACTCGAATGACCACTCTATGATAAAGCAGCCGTAAAAACTGTACCGCTTTCTTGTGTGCTCTTTTGTAAGGGTCGATTTGCGACATTGTGGACGATTGGGATAAAAAGTGCGACGCCCTACAGAACCGAGTTGGATAGCACTCAGTACGATAAAGTTTACCTAGACGCACGCACCTCTCGATTACGATGTTCCACACGTGTTCGAGTATCATTATCGGTGACTAACTGAAGAAGCAATTCACATGGCGACCGCCGACAGAAAATTACCTTTTGACCTGTGCCATTAAGCCTTACCCCAGTCATGCGCTTCAAAAAAATCGCTGCGTCATTGCTCACAGGAGGGTTTTTACCTAACCACCACTAGAGAGTGATCGACTCTTCAAGAACGCCCAAGCTACGCTTTTGCTCGGCTCGTTTAGCATCAAGTATGGCACGAGCGTTTTGGCGTTTGATCATGTTCTTCATTTCCTAAATTAACCCACTACGTCATGAGGCATCCGGCAGTACTAATACCTTCTTTGGTTTGATAATTTTCAGCTTCACATCAGACCTTCTTATTCCCTCTTTGATTACCCTGCTCACCTGCGTCACACAACAATTAGGTTGTAGAACCGATACAGCACTCACCTGTTCGGCAACACTCTCTACTTTGGGCGCTTTCACTCTCTCTTGTCTCAGCCGGGCTTCCGATTCCCTCGTGATAACTGATGCCCTTTGAGAGAGAACCGAATGCCGAGCTACGCGGGTTGCCTACACGAAGAATAAAGAAATCACAGAACAAGAGTCACTACAAATGATAAAGCTGCCATAACTGACGCTCGGTCTCCTAATCGTATTGGCCAAGCTTTCGAGGAGGACCGGCGGCTCCCATATGACTGTTCATTTACTGACATTACAGTCAATAACTGAGGACACGGCGAGCAGGACGGCTACAGCGGTCAACGCTACGCGATAAACTGGATCCATAACATGTTTACTACAGTAATAGAGTTAACAAAGATAGATATCCGCTATATGTGACGGGTAGGACGCAAACCCGGTCAATGAGTCCGAGGCTTCTCTGTACTGGCTACTTGACTCTCCTCCAGAATGGTCGCTAACTTGGTCTTCTCGACATCAGTGAGGTCCACTAGTGGCTTGCGACAGGGCCCGCCATGCAAACCAACCATGTCCATAGCATACTAAGCCGAACACCACTAGAGGTGGTACTGTAGATGTCCAGAAGATTCACCTTAAGTCCAGGCACTCCAAACTGTGAGGTCACAGCCGTATTTATTTCTACCGCTCGATGCTGATGGGCCATTGCACAACTCAAGTCTCCCTTGAAGAACGCGTCTTGCTGAAATGCGCGCCATGATCAATAATACACAGCGAAGACAGTACGATATCACAACACAGCTGTGGTGCTATATTAGCGAGGGCGCAGACTCCACCGACGGCGCCAATGGATAAAGCAGGTAGTAAAAAGCCAGCACTGCCAGCCAATAAACTGAACTCGGTATTGTCGGTATCTTATGCAGAAGGCGTCATTAACAACCTCGACACTCGACATCGCGAGCACTATGTATATAGCACAACGTAATATACTTACGTTTACGAACCGTTGCCATTTTTACAACATTTCCGCTCGAATCCTTGAGGCCTATAATGTTCTTATGTTTCGCAAGGCGACATATAGCAGCTACCGACAAATCAACGCCTGTGTTAGCTGGCATATTGTAACTGATTGATACTCATTGTGGGACATACTGCTCCACTAGTTATTACAGGATAACAGGTATTGGACTGGCATCAGCAATCGCAGTGTAATGAGTAACGATTGCATCATCAGTCATCCTAGATTTATAACAGCTAGGAGTTAAAACAAGAGCCTGCTTGTTGACTCCACACCCAGTACCACCGTTACTAACTACTACAGCATCAGCTCCCACCGCAGCCACCCGCTTAGTCAATTCTATCGTAGCAGCCGTCGACCCTGCCTCCGTCCCTACCAGAAGTTGCCAATGCTCAGGCATACTTTTACGGACAACCTCTACTTGGTGGATCTAAAGTGAAAATATAACCCTTTGCTAAGCTCCAAGCAAACACTACTCTCTCTTCAGGCGACAACAGAACATATTCCCCATTACTGCCTTGACAAACTATTCCAGTCAATCCTGTACAAGTAGCCCAGTAGCTACATGTATATAGAATGAGTTGGGGGCTTTACTTAGGGGGCTTACTTTATATTTGAAATCATTTTATTATCGTCAGGAATGCCTTCTGTTGTAAACGGTGTCGCTATTGGAGGATAGATGCCTCTCAGAGTCTCCACGGTGACAGCAGGCATGATGAATGATAGGAAGACACCCTTATAAAACGCACGATATTACTCAAGCGTCGTTGGCTCGAATATAATGCACATTACGCAGTTGAGGGGAATGAGCAACTTCGCATCTCCCAAGTTGGGAGTCCCAACTCCGTCCAATTGTTCTTGACTCAACACAACCGAATGAGCATTCTCGTCGTAAGCATCCGCTAGTCAAAGAATAAATGTTCCAAATTCGATAATGGCGATGCCCAAGCTACGATGATGACAACGACTGATGACTTAAGTCCTCAAGGGATAACATAAAGGTCATTTCTCGAACACGGTCGTAGTAGGTTACTGTTTGGTAAACGATAAAACATCATCTAATACAGTACACTGCATACGACCTCTGTTACCCTACGCTGCCTTCATCTTTGCTTCAACATACTTATCCCAGCACTTCCGGCCTAAGGACAGAAAATGCAGTAAGTCACACCTAGTCAAGATGATATAGTACTGCAGAACTCATCCAACTTCGAGACCTTTGATGCGGGCCTAGAGTGCTGTCTGGAGCTGCCGTGATTGGTACCATACCTGACAGAACAACAACACCGTGAAGGATCTGAGTTGAGATCAATAAAACTGTAGGTAAGCCATCCTTACAAAGTCGTATTCATCGCTGGACATGTTGTGCCACACGTAGCGCACTGGGCTTTCTTATCAACAGTAGGAGGCATCTTGGACTGATCTTGTAGGACCTAACCCAGTCATGTGCGTTGTTGGTGATTTCCGGTCTACCCATTGAGGGAACCATCCTTCCTTCTTGCCTCCTTGAGCAACAATAGTACCCAAGGTCCAGCCACATACAGTCTGATGAGCTATTCCACCTCGAATCTAGCAAAGGCATCATTATATTCAACTCCCCACTCTAAGCAATTAGTACCGAGATAATATCACCAATCATAACTGAGAGTTCTTTAGGCCTATCATTGGAGTCATATGCTCTCCGGGCAATATATGTTGAAGCAATGCTGGGGGCATGTTGAGCTTTACCAGAAACACCACTTTGCGCTGAACCAGGACGGCTTTGGCGTCCGGTGGGCGACGTTACTATACCAGCTGAGGGACGTGTCGAGGTGGGCGAGGCCTTAGGAGCCTCGGTTATATCCGGCTCACCTTCAGTTACAGCATAACCCATACCTTCGCGGATAGTTTTACACCTATGAAAAGAGTGTGCATCAACATCAAAGCAAGTGTGTGTGAGGTGATTATTGTACCTATTATCAGGCACCCATCCAAGCCTAGCACCATCACCAGAAATACATAAATTCCATCCAGCACGAGCTCTGCGTTGCCATACAACTACAACTTCGCCTTCTGATACCTAAAGTAAACGTGTTGAGTTAGACGTAGATACAACTAGTCAATCAGTCAAACAATGAAAGCCGCTTCCTTACCGGGAGGAATTGCTCCATGCTGTCGCTTCCAATGCCAATCGAGTGCGGGTCGAAATCACGAATAATCGACGCTCTCTCAGCTAATACAGTCGGCATTTTAGCAGCGGCTTCAGCTGCAGCAGAACCTGAGTAAGAGCACGTAATATTCGCACACGAGGAGGATCTGTAGCTTACCCTGAACCTCTCTATCAGCATTGGCTATAGGCTGAGCTCCTGGAGGTACTAATCCCTCCGATTCTACGTACTCGTCCAATCTCTTGAGACAGTATGCAGGAAACCATCCCTCCGAGCTAGAACGGGTTATATTCCTAAGACAGAATACAAATACAAAGAATTTTCAAGAAAATTAAAGCAAATTACACTCCATGAACCCACAACCCGCTTTCGCTCTTATCATCAATCCTCACTTGATCATGAACCCCCACAGATATCACATGACCTGAATACGAGCATTACACATACTGGTATACTTGGTTGCTGCATGACCTCCAAGTTCCTGACTGTTAGCTTTAGCTCCTTCAAATGGTATCATAATCGTATGAACTCTGTAAGTCTGACACTGCCCCTCATGTTCAGATTCCTGAACCGAAATGCCGTACATGCAACTCTAAGCGCTAATCTAGTCACCTCATCACTGTTAGCCTTGTCCGTTTGAGTGTGGAAACCAGGCTGTGTTGTGTTAGGGGCTATAACTACGCCCGCTTTACACGCCTTGCATGTCTTAGCATGAGCTTGATATCTAACCAAACAAAATATACACCCTCCAAATGTTATACAAGTATTACGTGTCATAGGTGCCGGTCCATTGGCAACTCCCAGTGGGGTCGAAGTCAGGATTATAGTGACATTCTAAGCAGCAAGCACGATAAGCAGTGGTTTTACTCGAGCCGTTAAACCTTACTGATCTTCAGCTTGGACAACATCTTCCATATAGATTGACACTCAGGTCGTTGTGGATCCTAAACAAAAATTAATTCATTTTAGAAAGTTATAACACCGTACCCATTTACGAGGTAAAAGCCACACTCACAGACTCGAGACCACTCATAACAATAGAGTTTGAAGGATTAAAACCGAGCTAAGATTGCTTGCTCGATATACCGGCCTCGCGCCTCACGACAAACTCACGAGATCCAGAAGGCCCGGGTTCAATTTGTAGGATAACATTCTTGCAATAATAATAGAATAGAAATGAAATAGATCACAGATCAGCTACATGTTTAAGAATTCTTAGTGTGTCTGCGAAATGCGGGCTTGTGGAAGACGACATGTGGAAACGAGTACGAACATTTGCCACTGGTGGTTTACCGGGGGATTGATGGAGAAGATTTCCTTCTTGTCGTTCAGAGGCGTCTTGCAGACTGGGCATGGAACATTACGAGCTTGACCAGCAGTACGTGCAACCTGATATATAGGAAAGCATAGTCTGTGACATTCTTACCAATAGAACGTACTTGGACCCAGCTTCGAAAAGTAGGCTGAATTTGACTCCATTCCTCAAGGCAATCACCACAGAACATATGAGAGCACTTTGTTATCTTCGGTTGGCATCCAACTATGTAAGTATGACAGATCTTGCAAACAAACTCTTCTGATTCCGGCGTGGGATTAAGTAATTGATCTGTGTCAATCTTAATCTCATCCAATGGTAACCTATGGATTGGGTCATCTATAGTGTGGTTAGAGTCCTCTGGATCGGAACCTGTACAATGATACGCAGTAGTTGAATATAGAGATTAAATTACTCTCAGCAGGTGGCGCGTTGTGAGCCGAAGATGTGGAAGTCGATGAACCATGGGCAGCCGAATCTTGCCTAGATACCGTTGATGATTGTCTACTGGTGCCGCGCTTGCCACTTCCTCGAGAGGTCATTTACGATATGCTCACTCGAAAGCGAAATATTCAACTGCTGAGAAACAGACAGTAAACATCGATCTCCTAGGCCGAACGCAATGTTCCCAAGAAAGATTATTCAAAACGTTCAACCGAGTCTTCGCTATGCTGATGACAGTGGCCAATGGCAGAGTTACTTTAATCTTACACGAGCTGGATGCACGCGTCTCTGTGATGAAACTTAAGGATTGCGTGCCTCAGTATTCTAATGTACTATACCAATTACTGCTTTTATCCTAAGTATGACTGCCCAGCAATAATTCGGAAAATGTCAACAATGCTATGCCAATCGGTGTGAAGTTACCATTGGTCTTAGCAATGATACACATCTTAACATGAAACAGCTCCTCGAAGAAGGGCCTTAAACAAGGTAGGCCCTGAACTGAGCTGACAGAAGTGACACGTCAGTGCTCAGCATCACTCATCTCATGTCCACATACAGCCGATGCTGAGGGAAATACAACCGTTGGTGGCTCTCTGCAATCACAGTCTCTCTTATTCCAAAAGGCGGTGCCATATGAACCATAAAGCTCCTCTCCAGGATATATATACCTGAACAGTAAGCAGGGGTGAGGGTTGGATCCACGATAGACTACCTCGTAGCTTTCACAGCCAGCATCTTAACCCCAGTTGGGGTAGCAGAAGCTGTGGTCGATGATGAGGATGATGCAGCAGATGATAACCTCCTACCACTTCTAGTCGACCTTGGCTCCACAACTGACAGTTCGACTGGACAGAACTCCACATTATTGAAGGATGAACCAGAGCCTCCCATATTGATTAGCTGGCCGACATACATACCCTTCATAAGGCAAGAGTACAAGCCATCAACATACATTAGCTTATGCATGAGGGGAATACAATGGGATGACAGTGCACCTCCGAAACTATCCTTCATCCAGTGCCGCTGAGCCTCAGAGAAAACATGCCCCGAATAGAGAGTAATCACTTCATTCTTGTGGAAGCTTTTCATCGCAAACACTCCTCGACCACCACCAAAGATGCGTGACCATCTCACCGTCAATGCTTGTGAGTCTCCGAGTGCATACGCCTTCTCCATGAGGAGATCAAGCGAACATCTACGGCCATTGAGTATCAGCCTCGAATCCTCCTCCTCATCCACAGAAGGCTGTTCTTTCCAGGGTTGTGGGAAATAGTTGGGCAACATAGTTTCAGATACATCTCTATCATCGTCCGCATAACTGCAGTATGGCAGCTTATATGCTTTAAACCATTCTTCTTGTTCAGGATGGGGCATGAGACCACAAAGCCTCGCCTTATCTGGATGTACAAAATACATATCTTGACTACCAACAACATCCCTGTCCCTTCTCTGCCTCCCACTAGTACACGTCATTTGCAGCTCTGAATCCGTAGGAGCACACTCAGCTATCTCGGCTAAACTGCGCCCATCACCATCAATCCAGCCCACGAAGAATCGCATATCCCAACGGACTTTCCCCCCTCCAGTCCCCTCAGACTTCACTATAACCTTCCTGGCAAGGTACTGCATAGCTACATCTCGAGAAGCTTGTGAGTCTGATGCTGAGCCAGAAGTCTCACCCTGGAAATCAGGCATTGTTAAAGGGCAACTTAACTCAGATCTGGAAGCTGTAGACTCCGTGGATTCCTCTCGTTTTGGGTGACCCGCCGCTGGCTCCTTACATTCGGAGCGCTTACGTTTCGACGGGGCACCTCGACGGCCCTTAATACCAGGAGAAGCTTGTGAAGGTTTAGACATGAAACGGCAACCAAGCCCAAGCGATACCAACAAAAGCGTATCATCAGGTTCCCATGAACACAACCTTCACGGTCACAGAAGCAAAGTAGTGTCATTAAATTACTAGCCCGAGTGGTGGCGGAAACGGTTGACCGTCATGCACTCATGTATGACGTACTTTATGCTCCGCTTGTAGTAGATACAGGCGATTGAAGTTCGGCAGAGGGACTGGATAAACCTGAAAGATGAAGTGGCGAGGTATGCACTTCGAACGTATACCTATACTAACAAGATCATCAGGAGGCAGCATTTCTTCTAATGTGAGAGGCCGCTGTACAGGCGGGGGCTCTAGGCAGACCATCTCCTGCTTCTTCCAGAAGGATGCACCATAGGAAACATATAGCTCTTCTCCAGGGAATATATACCTGTTCACATCCTATTACAGACATACGCGACAACGCTGACAACACACCGTGTAGCCCGTAGCACAACTGCTTTCATAGCCGTTGGGACTCCCTTAGATCTGCCCAACGGTCCTCCGTTGGTTGTTACATCAATAGTGTGAAATTCACAGTTATTAAACGAGCTCCCTGCACCACCCATGTTGAGCATTTGCCCTACATGCATCCCTTTCATAAGACAGCTATGCATACCATCCAGATACGATAACTTCTGCATCAAAGGAATACAATGGGTGGAGAGCTCACCACCACCCTCATTCTTCATAAACGTTCTCTGGGCCTCACTGAACATATGCCCCCAGTATAGACTGACAAGCTCATGCCGGAAGAATGGCTTCTCAGCGAATACACCTCGGCCACCATAGGGTATTCTGGACTTGCGTATAGATATAGCATGTGTGTCACCCACTCGAAAGGCGCTAGCTTTGAGCAACCCCATGCTATACGCAGTACCGTTGACAAATATACAGTTATCGGGAAACTTATCGCCTGGGAATGGTTTTTCCGCCCAAGGCTGCTGATAAGGTTCTTCCAACGATGAATCGAGTACCTCAAATCTGCCATACCAATCCTTCTGCTGTGGGTATGGTTGAAGCCCTCGGGCTACTGCTCTGTCTAGATGTACGAAGTAGAGTGCTGTATAGGGCACAACTTCCCGGCCACCAGTAGACCGTATTGTGTTCACTTGTTGACGACCCCAGCGCTCTATTTCAGCTTTAGAGGGCGCGCAGTCCGACACTTCAGCTAGCTGCCTACTCTCATCCAACCACCGTATGAAGAAGCGAGCCTCCCAGTCGATATAATCAAGCAAAACCAGCTCAGAATCAACCACCACTATGACCTTCCGTGCAAGATATTCCTCCTTAAACTCAGCATACTCATTTTCCTCCATCACTGATGACGACATGTCATTAATAGTATTAGACACATCCACTGGTGTTTCTCCTTTTGGACCTCCACAGGGAGATGTATCGTATTCCTCTGCTACAAATTTGCCTGTTGATGCAGCGGATTTGCGACGCACTGGCGGTGACAGCATCGGCTCCTGAGAAATACTGCAGTCTACTCTCATGGCAACCATGGTGACTTCACGAGTACCACACTGCCCGTCTCTTTATGCATTACATCACACTCATGAGCCATACTATTATCATCAGTAACATCGATAGAAGGCCAATGCAGTGCACTCATTAATTCTTATGATAAATGTAACTATCACCAAGACAATTGAACCAGCCCCCGGGAACTCAAAGCTACTACAGTTAACAGTAGAAAGAGCGCTCAATAGACATCTCATGTCACGCCATCGGCACACATTATAACAGCTACCGTGTAGTACTCAAGCAGCTAGTATGGGTCTCAGAAGTGCTTATATAACGTACCTTGAGATCGGAGACGTTGACCCTCTTATGACGTACAGATCCAACCAATACGTGATAAACTTTGATCTGGTGAAGCAAGGCTGGAGACCATATAGCTGGTTGACCATCTAATGGATCCATCCGTGTGATGCTGTCTCGTACTTCTCTGTAAGGGAGGAACCCCAACTGGCCATATCTAAGCTAGTTTCTCGAAAGCCGCGAACGACAAATAGATAAATTTGAGCACTACGTATTATCTCCACACACGAAAGTCTCTCCGGATGCATCAAGGAAAATAGAATGCATAGCCGCTGCCGCACACATAACTATGCTCCTACCTGCCTATCGAAGGAAGAAATCCAAAAAGTGGAGAAAAATTCTGTTGATTATTACTATATTGCTGAGTGCCTTGACAACAGACGGGTTACATCGAGTGGCGTCACGTCCATCACTATTGGGCCCAACTCCAAGCTGACCCAATGCATTGCTCCCGAACGAAACTACCTGCTCATGGAACAATAGTAAAGCACTATAGCAGACAGGAACACTTACAACACGTCCAAATGCTATAGCCATGACGCTATGCTCGCCTCCTGCTGCCATAGAGCACACAAAGAACCTGATATTCATCCTCGAAGAGTATACATACGAACACCACCTACGGAGTCGAACCCATGTCAATCTGCCGATGGTTGATGGTATTCTTCGAACCTAATCAACAAGTACAAGTTGAAGAACGAATCAATGAAGTTACTTCCTGCAGCGCGCCTGAACCTAAACAAGACGTATGTAGACTCAGACTTTAGGAGCTTTATCTAGCTTTACAATACATTTGAATGTCTTTAATTTCTATAGGTTTGAACTGATCATGTACACTACCAATACCAAGCTGGCCACTGGAGTTGGCACCCCATGCAAACCTGTGTCACACCACATAATCTTAGAATGATATACAACTATTACACCCTTTCCTCTTTATTAGCTGGATCATAAGTGCTTGCTAGAGAATGACCCTCCCCGCAGCAGATTAGTCTAACCTGATTCATTGATAATAATACCATTGACCTCCACATCCGCCTTAATACACCCGATAGCTCCTCCACAAGCACAAGGGATGCTGACTGGCCACATTCCTTCACCCCAAGCTGCCCCCTTTTATTATCGCCACATGCCCATACCTACTTATATAATTAAACTGTCACAATATGCACGTTACATACCACTCCAACTTCACTGAGTAGGAGTGAATGTCTAGATCCACAAGCCACTTGAAGTATTGGATGGGCGGCAGTGAGCCGTATCTTTGTGAGTATTACTAGAATAAATGAGCTATCTCCTACCAGTGTAGGAGTCTGGTTTATCATGGCTTCATATCCCAGGCCTAATGCACCCTCAGTTTGTGTTCCACAACTATAAACGTGTCCTATACAGCAAGGCCTCGAAATATCTTCTAGTGAGTAAATAGTACCATTTCTTGCCAGCATCAGTGTGTGGGTCTGACCAGTTGAGCTAGTTGGTGACGATGAAACTTGCACCACTTCTATTCTAAAGCGTCATAGTGCAGATGAGTTGGGGACTACGGACTACTCTCTTATTAGTTTAACCATCTCCGGTGACTCTTTAATTCTAACACCCCTCACGCCTCCACTTTCTAACATCTCAGGACTGACGAAGTCTCCAGTATCAGCTCGCATACCTTTGGCTTTAACTCAGCTTAGCTTCAAGGTGCTCACCTACCGAGCTGGCCCCATCTATTACTTCCCCATGCATATACTCTCCCTTGCGCAGTCATGGCAAAGTTACTGTCCCCACCGGATACAACCTAATACTTCCGTATTCACTTCCCAGTACATCAACTTCTGTCTTCTCTACTTGAATGCAGTCCTTCCCTCGTAGTACATCTACTGTCATCACATGGCTGGCTTTTTGTCGATGATGATTATGATGCTGCCCCAATGACGACGTTATACTGGCGTCTTTCATAAGCCCCAGCTGACCGTACTTATTGTCTCCGAACGTTAGTATAACTGATGAGAGTTTCAGTAGTAGAGACGGCAGCATGTATGCAACCACTCCATTACCACTATGAATATTAGGTAAACTACCATCCTCTATACATTGTAGGCCGATACAGTATACACCACGCTTGACATTAGTCTAACGGAGAATGGGACATATTGATACCCTTTGCTGATAAAAATCACATCGGATGGCTCTTCCGCTGGTTGCACCACAGTTGGTGACCGTTCGAAATGAGCGCGAGATGGACCTTTGGCAAAGTAATGCGATTTACCAAGTAAGATCACAACACTTCCTGTAAAACGCTTGCTTTGTGAGCGCCCTGCTCCGACATCAGATAACGCTCTTAATACACCGTGGCTAGTCGCCTGTAGCATTGCCGACTTTGACAATGAGCGAGCAACCTAGTAATACATAGTACACTATCCACACATTCTTGTTGATGATCCCACATTAACCTTATCTCGTAAAGATTTTCGCATTAATAAATTACGACGCAAGCTGTGAATAGCTCGCCTCTTAGCGGCATAACTACCAGTGATAATACACAACACTTTACCAATCCATCCTACATAGCATGATCCTGCGCCATTATCAATCTCATACCATGACCCTCTGCATTATCAACTGCAGCGTCGGCTACCGATAACACCTGTTGGTCCAGATGAATATGTGCACTTTAAGGGTTCCTACGATTCCTCGGATTTTCTGCAACAACTGCATTCTATCCTCTAGCTGTACGCGCCTATTAGACTGCTGCTTCTTCATAGCCTTTACGACGAGTGATACCTTCCATTCGTTTCAAGACCCCATTGCAGCCCCCTATAGACGACCTTACAGCCAGCTTCCACGCAGCAGTTGCTGATGGACGGGGGTCCCACACCTGGTGAGCCAACTTCGCCTTAGCGGCAGCTCTAAGAATCTCCCGAACCTATTGTCAATCTTCATAACGTCACACTGACCAATACTACATTATTTCCATGATGAATACTTGTCTCAAGTAGTAACATCTGATAATCCTCCACACTCATCTTATGCAGGAAGTCCATCAATGCCCTCTTCTGGGGTTCCCTCAACGCCTATGATATCAACCACAACGATTCCCGTATCCATTATTAATCTGCAATACCCTACACTAGGTTGGTAGAACTTCAGTTCCTGGGTGAGCTTGAGAAGGTATCTGCAATGCTCAGGAGTAGTGTCAGCCTCGTGGTAATGAACTACCGTCTTGAGAACATTTTCCACAACGAATGCCTGTAGAATAATACTGCTATTAGGCCTATCATAATCACTATAAGCTGAAATCTGATAAGGTATCATATACACCATTCTGCATACATTTAACATTACTTTGTAATGGCGGTATTGAAATATAGTGCATCAAGACATAAGACTGGAACTATTTCTAACACCTAACACACCATCCCTGGGACGATGGCTCTATTAAAAAGGTAAGCTCACTGGCCTAGTGCTCCAAGTATGAACAGCTGATCCTTGATCAAAAAGCGATCTAGCAGTTGACCACGGTGATAACAGGTATGACATTGCAAACCCAACCTATGTACACAATGCCACATATTAACTGTTATTCACATCGATATGAACTCACACATATAGCAACAATCAACCCTGTAGTGGCGTCCGAAGTCGAGGGTGCTATGAAGCCAGCCGCGCCCTCTACTGTGATGGTATCCAATTGATCAGGTGTATCAGGGGGTAGTAGCCCATATCTGGTATTCCGACTGTATCGCTCTTCTCTTCTTATATTACTTAAGCGTATCACGTCCCATGTGATCAGTAATCCAACTCATAATCGATGCAAGTGGGAGAAGGTATGTGAAGTCAGACATCAGCTGAAGTCTAATGTGCAGAGTTACGGATGGTCATTACCAAAAGATCTTTCGTTCCCAATGGTCCCACACCATGTAGATCGGTATCAGCTAGGCCCGAATCAAAGATAACCTCGAAGTACGAAAGATATGGATTTAGTAGACACGCAATCTAATTACATCCAATCTGTATAGTATCGGACCCGGGAACTTTGAGAATCTATGTTTTCTAGGTGCCGATGTAGTTATCCATAAGCCTAATTAGCAACTCTACTCATCCCACCCAAAGCACCTATTACTTTCATCCATGGGCGCCGGCTCAGGCTCAAATGCTCCCTCTGATGCATTTGTAAAGCTCTGTTTAATAAAAGCACTCCGCAGTGTGAGTAGTGCGCGCCCTCCTAGGAACCTGCCCATAAAATGCTGAAGTAAGCAGTGAGCAGCAAAGTAATGTACATCAAATGTTTCGCGCCAAAGCCTCCATTCCCCGCATCACTGGATTCTCCCGTAAAGTATAACACCTATAGATCATCCATGAAACACCGGCCCTTCAGAAGGTGTTACCGTGAGGAATACAAGCACAACATAAACCTTTGCCAATGCGTACTGACCCTCACGACGAACTGGCCCGCTGACGACGGTGGGATCTGCAACATGTCATGCCCTTCAAAGTGAGGTGCACGCATTGCATTACATATTAATACACTCAATACCGGGTCCAGTATCCACAACGATATACAGTCAGTTAAGGTGAGTCCATCTTTCAATGACATCAATGTCAATACCTGGTACCGATCATATTCCAAGTCATAATACATTCCTACATGTGAGGTAACACCAGCTAAGGCTAGGGCTGGTAAATGAGAGAGTGGACTGAACTGGTTCATCTGATCAGGACATACTTCTGACCTACTCTTCAATTAGAAATTCACCTCTCGATCACGTCCAACATAGAGTCTTGCAACCATAGATGCTACTGCTAACCATGGCCATATAGTCATGACATACACATATGCCACCCATATATTCTTGTAACTACCTCCGATGGGGATAAGAACACTACATGCAATAGTCACACTTACACAAACCAACCCATCATCCATAAAATACCAAAGACTCCTAGAAGTGCTGTATTAGACACTAGAGCAGCCATCCTCGGGCATGGTATAGCCGTCAGCATAGAACGCATCTACTTTTACTCCAAACCATATTATCTACATCACTTACTGATATTGCAAATGGCAATAGAGCCGATACAGACAAAAGCAGCATAAAGTTGGTTATGTTCCAATACCTGCCTCCCACAGTCACACATCAAACCCTATACCCAGTATTACGTCTGTAAAGCTTTAGCACAGCATAACATAGTCCAAGGGCTAGAGATAAGATACATTGTATTAACCTAAACTATCTCATTCTTATCATAGGTAATCTCTCTGCAGTTTACAAATAGCTGACGCTTTTCGAAGTCGGATAACCGTATGGTAAGCAGACCAGCTACTAGGATAACAAGCCTATCAAGTTACACATAACATACACTCGGCTTAAATATATCTTCTCACCTTTGTGATGCTTGTGCCACCAGTTTGGCCGTTCTTACACCGAGCCTCGACAAGAAGAGTACTTGATCCTCCGCAATCGCCACTTTAGTATCTCGATTAGTGATGCCTGGCGTGCGTAGCTGCATGATGAGATCGAACTATGAGATTTTAACTGATCAGTAGGACATTGGTTGGCGCGAACTCCCAGAATTTTGATTGGTTGAGGCGTGCGCTGAAAAACTACAGAAAGCGCCCGCCTCGAAATGTTACTGCGACGCGTGGCAGTTCGTATGACAAGACATTTATTCGGTCGAAAACCTCGTAAAGTTTCACTCGAGCTTGTGGTTGGTATCGATTGAACAACTCTCGTTCTATGAGTTTTATAATACGAACCAATTACTTGTCTAGACTGACTAGGAAATACTGGTTATGTAATACTACTGCGACAGTACTACTGTCACAGTGCTGGTAATAGAACGGACCGTGATTCACGGTCCATCCGCGGGACAGCGAGTGTCTCTGGGTGTGAACGCAAATTATTTGTATACTTCTAAGTATACATCTATACCAACTTGGTATTACCAAGTCTACCTATACATGGGCAATCTCAGTTTGCTCACGTGCTCTCGCAGAACTCAAGGCATCAGAGTCAAAAACATACCGTCATAACGTTATTAGTCGAGCACAGAAATCTAAGCGAGAGTTTAAAATCGTTCAGCTGTTTTCTGAATGGATACTTTCACCTGATCGTCGAACATAGAGAGGTTTCAGGAGGCGAAGTGATAATCACCTTCCAATCAGCGTCGCTATCAGAATTCGTAGCGCGAATATCAACTTGAACTTCGAAGGTTTGCGCCTCCTTTTTCATAGCTTTGAGGACCAACATCCACTCAGTTACATCAAAACTGAAATAAGCAAGTCGATGGTATTCAATATCTCTGAATTTAAAATATTCGAAATACAGCGGATTAATAATTTATTTATCTCGCTAACTGGCCAAACTGCATCCAGCTAAGTGAATAATAACCAATTTATACTTGGCAAGGAGGAGGATCCGTAGTACGAATTCCGTACCTGTTGATGATCTTCCCCAACTGTCGTATCTCGCCAGCGACTTCTTGTCGAGAAACATTACAGTTCACAGAGCACGATGGATTTGTAAGCTTATTCAAAAGCCGCAAGAATAGATGTCTGAAAGGGTGAAATCAAAAGAGAAAACAAGGACCAGTTATTCATTCAGGAATCTAAAGCAGGTCTTACTTTAGTAGTTCCCTTGTGACTAGTTTCCGTCTGGCTTCTTGGCAACCATTCTTCATTATGCTCATCTGCTTCGATAAAGACGCATTCACTGCGGCCAAAGACAGTAGAGTAGTGCCCTGGAAAAGTATAACTAAAACATGCTCTAGACACCTATTGACATGTTCATCACTATGAACATCGTCGGACTGTACCTCAATTGCATTGTTGCTTTCCTCATCTTCGCTCTCGCTTCCTTCTTCTCCAGGAAGCTGTTCTTCTTGTTTAGGCTCAGTTGTAGGGGGTGTCCAGGAGGCCACATTCGAAGCCTTGAGAGACCTCGACGGTGTACCGGTTGCCCTAGCAGGCTCAGTGCTCATGTCTAATGAAAAAAACTCAAGGAAGATGCCACCTGAGTGTTACATTGACTACATGGTACGGAAATGGTCTAACACCATGATTGAGATCACACTCGGGATACATGCTGTTCCGAAGCACACATCGGAACTTCCCAGAACAACATCAACCTGCTGCACCCTAGGCAATTGTGTGCCGCTAATAAACTAAGTGAACTACCTAAAGTTGCGCACAAAGCACAAGCCCGCTATCCGCACTCTCAGAGCTGCCCTAGAGGTTAACAACTTAACGCGAAACTGTTGGTAATTGGATCGTTATCGGAGACTACCAAAGACGGCGGTACAGACAGATGGTAAGATCATTCCCGAGATCTTATAGACCGAAAAATTAATGTCGAATCTACGTTAGGTAATACTTGTATAGGCTGACCATACAAAAGACATCCACTCATTGACAAGGCCCTTGGAACAGCGCTGATGTCAACAAACTGCACATACCCGAATCCACGTACTCTACCAGTCTCTGCAATTATAGGGATATGCGTCTCGATAATAGTACCGCAATGTGAGAATAATTCAAACAATGTTCCTTCAGTAATGCATTGGGGTAAATTAGTTACAAATATTGACGAGATACCCCATTTAGACCAGGACATACGCTTAGGCCTTGACCTTTTAGGTTTCGGCTCCCGGCATGATTCAATATCACAACCATAATCACCTTCACTATCTGTTGTGGAGTCCATATCCATCGAATCGTCTAAACAAAAGATGAACACAGTCTTGTTACATCAATCCACGATATTATGTCCCCACCGACCAACTCGGGAGGGTGTGTTATTCAAACACACGTAGTCTGATGGAACCCCGCACATTCCCTTAGTTCCCTTGACCTACCGACTAGCATGTCATCTACACCCCTCTTTGTCATGTTTTGACATAGAAATCCGTAACCACTACGAACACTGCATACTTTGAGTTGTTAACACAACACTGATTATTCAAACCATTCAATTGGACAATGCCACATGAATATCATGCTGGTAGCGTCCTTCGTCTACGAAACGCACGTTTCTGATGCCAGAATCCGCTGGGATGTCATTAAGATTGAATACCTTTCGTTTAGGAGGTCGGAGAGATGTTCCAATTATCTCCAATTTAGAGTATTGTATTAACGGCCTAGGTATGCTAAATGTCGAGCGATAACAAAGCTTCCAAGACCCTGAGATACATAGATGAGATCCTAACGACATAAGACTCCGTTCACCAGTATCAGCTGATACATTATCCTTATAATCAACAAGGACCTTGACGGTATCTTCCATAACATCCTTAGTCAGAGCTTCTGTGACCTTAAACACGTAGACCCTATCAGAAATACACAATATCCTCTACCTTTGTACTGTATTCCATTGCTGGAGATGAGTTCACCTCGATCAGCCACACACGGAACTGACCGCTTCGGTAATCAGTACTACCTTGTGCTGAAGTGATTACAACTCTAATCAACACTTGAGAAAGCATACTACAAGTATCGGATATCATGAAGTCATAACCAAAGAGCTCACAGCTACCCTTTCGGTGATCGATGTTATCAAAAACACACCAGAGAGATGATACAACAATCTCCTCGATCTAATGACAGAATGTTGAGAGGAGACGTACGTACGATCAGAGGATCGCACCTGAGGCTGCAGACTTTCGGACCATATATCCTCACAATGGGTTGATGCGGGTTCATCTATGACACTAGGAACATGGCATGGCTTTCTATCAAGCGGTGATCCTACAACAACCAGGAGGGGCCATGGAGATCAGAATTACTGTTTCTACCAATATCGAATCCATCGCGACAAATTCGAGGAGAGCATTCAACCCCTGGTTTTATGTGCGCTTCATTTTTACCTGTGGTAAGAGTATCACAACAACGCATCATCACAGCCGAAGCCCTTACAATACGTATTATGCAGATAACGTTGAAAATCATTCAAGAACCACATGAATCCATCAGAGTCTTCGATCTCCTCCTTGGAACGATGGAACTCTGGATGATCTTTAACTATGCTATTGTTCACCATGTGGATGTACTTGTCCTCGCATTGAAGTGTTGGATCGTATCTTACCCACGCCATTATTATTGTATACGGCAAGCATTTCATCTACTTCTCACTAGCAAATCGTATATACGGTCGCTGCCATATCCAAACCGATAATGGGTTCCAGTCCGTAACCAGTACCCATACTCTAATATCGAACTTATATCCTTTAATGAGAAGAGGACGTTCTATGTATTTTTGGACAACCTTAAAACCAATAACTTCGCTGTGTGCCATAATCCTAGTGAAGTACTACTACCCATTGTTCAGATATGTTATCTGAGTCATCAGTCTCATCACTACATCGACATTTCGATAATATTTCCTGTAGACATCGCATCATTTGTATTCCTCTTCCTCGTGATTTCCCCCCGGGCTTGATCTATACGAGTTACATGATGGTCATCATACGAATCATCTATATGGAAGGACTTATTACTATCCATGCATTATGTAGTCCATCAATATGAGCACATTGGGGTGTAGTTGAATACAAATGTGTCAATACTCTGAAGTCTATATTTACAAAACCTTCGACACCAGCAACGCCGACTCACCGTTTCACTTCTGCTATTGTCCATCGACCAATAGGTTTACTCGTATAATGACTAGCAACAACGTATCTCGCACATGATGTAACATCTGCTGCTGACCCTCGGATACAAGACGACGACTGAGCGAAAGCTTCCACTGTCCTATGTCCGAGTGGTTCCTATCACCCCGTTAGTCGCATCCTCATCATCATCCGAGTCGGAGTCAGGGGGGCCAATGTCTGCATCAAGGACTGACTTGGGCAGCGAACCTTACCCAAAAAGTGCATATCACAACCCCCAAGACCGTGCCTTGCCTTCACCATCATCCACACATTCCATTGGGTTATCCAAAGATACATATCTCAAGAGCTCCCATTCAAAACTACTTATATTGCCATGACCAAATGACACGAGTTCCGAGTCGATAACATCATTAATGTCACGTTGTTGCCTTTCGCATACCCTCAACGCGGCATCTACTATACGGGGACCGTATCTTATTCATGACATAGCAGCAGATGGGCTGATAGCCTCACGTCAGTGTCGATTCCTCGGAACTATTGACATGTTCCAGGAATCCTCGCAGGATACTCACACACTTGGTTAACTTATATTCCTGATATAACCTTCGAGTCGGACTCTCATAAAACACGGCTACTACTAATATGAAGTCACCAACATCCTGAGGGTCACTGAGATCATACGCTCTGGGGTAGTAGTGTTCCATATCCACGAGGTTATGTACAGAATATGAATGCCGAAGGTTGTTAGTCAAACCTAACCTACGCCCAGGGAGCTTCAATACTCCTCCGACACAACAGCACCTTTCTTTGTCGTTATCTCGCGGTTCCTTCCAAAATGGTTAACTACCTGCCCTTCCTTCAAAGCAATATAATCTATATCTTTCGCATTGAGTGTCCATTTAATGTCAAACTTAGTGCCTGCTAGTGCATTTTCACGCTTCAACATCACGCTCATCTCACTCTCCCAATTAACGTTCTCCACCCAACCCCTGCGTAATAATGATTCCTTGAGGTCCTTATAACCTCCCTTAATGATGAATATCTGAATGCTTTTCATATTCCCGTGAGCTACGAATCCTGGCTCACACGCTTTCTGCAAGGCTTTTCCGTTTCCCTCTTTTTGAGATATGATTGGCCCCCAGAGGAATCTTCGACGTGCTCAGTTATTGACCTTAATATAAGTAGCGATGCCCCCATGAACCATGTTGGGCTCCCCCCCGGCCACATGCTGTACTACCGAGCTCCTCCACTATTCGATGGCTAAAGACGAGACGTAATGTATAATAATATGCAGATTACATTACATCAATACCCTCCTGTATAGAGCTTCGCATCTTTAATACTTCTCTGAAGATCATCCTGCTAGAACCTTCCTGGAAGTCCCCAAGTACCTTCTGCTCCTTTCAGCTAAAAGCCTGTACTGTTCCTCCTTCGCCCGCTCTTTCTCCATGCGTAACTACCCAGTTTCTTAAGAAACAACATTATGTTCATCACCCACGGCGTTCCTCAACTTTGCTTGAGCGATGGCAACTTTTCCAGAGTGCGCCACGGGAGGCATAGATGCCGACCGATGGGGCTTTGGACGCGCTCTGCATAAACAGCTGTGATTTGCTCTATTATGGCAACAGACTTGTGCCTCGCCGGTTTTATCAGGAAAGGAGATTCCGTTTCACCACCCTCACGCCTGCTACCCTGCATATCTATCATTTAAAAAACCTAATTATAAAGAACAACAGCATTTATAACAACTGTGATCAACACTTTATTGTACATCCATAAACTTTATATTATCTCATATTACAACACATCATCAACTATAACATTATCTCGCCTGGTTCGGCACAGGTATCATTTCAAAATCGTCCTATAGTGACAGTCTCACCATCGACTGTGAATTAACCCGGATATCACTACCTTAGCTCTTTCTATCATATCTGCCATCATTCTATGTTCATCTTCTAGCGTGTTCTCTCGGTACGACAATGACTGTTTGCGTAGGTACCTATTATGAACCTCCCCCGTCGCATCTCCCATTGACTTTAACTATCACTTCATCTCGTATTGTTTATCCATAACTACACACCCTACATAGACTCCAAAATAAGTCATTATACAGAGAGGAATACCTGCACTGAATACCCAGTACCTAAATATATAAAAGGGGAAGAGCCGCCTTGTGGGACAGCTGGCTACATACTGCTGATCGAACCGCCAAAGCCTTTTCTTAAAAAGTCTCCATTGCCGTCTACGGAAGACCCTGAAACCACCAAATGCAGAGGAAAGCATTACGCCGCTGAAGCGGCAGGCAAGAGAAACTGCAGTATGTTATTCAGCACTTGAACACAAAGACGGAAGCCCCATAGTGAAAGAGATTGTGACTGAGTTCAGCTCTACCACGACGGCCGATACTTGCTAACTTAAGCCATTATGGTATCGACGAATGATTAGAGAACTAGTTCGTCACTTTCACGGTAGTAATGCATACGCGATACTGTAAGTGTCACGCCATTTATGATAGATGATGTAGTTTGCATTGCCTTTAGAAATGTACAGGTGTAATACGTTAGCCATAATAGTCGCATTCAATCATCGTAATAATGATGAGATCAAAGGAGGATCGGCACTGGATACTCCAGCATTAACATTGCCATCATCATTGTGAGTTCTAGACTATGTTGCTGCTGCTTGCATCAATTCATTTAAATGATTGTCATCACTACCAACCATCGCCTTTAGAACACTCTTCATAATTATAACCACACGAACGGTGCCGTTGTTCGCAACGCATGCGCCGTACCTCCTATAATAGACCTTTCTCTCTAACCGCAATGCTTAACACATGCATTACCTCTTCCATATAAGCTCTAAGCTGTTCCTTCATACGATATTGCTGGAATGATAGCTTTGGCAACATTCCTTGCCCTACTTGCTTGTGTTGTTGCTGTTGTTGATTGTAAGCTGGAGTCACTGCAGGATGGTTATAACGAGCCGCATCCGCCAGATATTGCTCCTTAACATCGCATAATTGCGCAGCTTGTGAATCGTAAGCGCAGTTTGGACCTATAGGATATCATTCGAAACTATAAAAAATCTAACAGCTTCATACCATTGCCAAAGCCTTCAGAACAGCGGAGACGTTTGGTAGGAGGGTCGACGGTAGACCTGTGAAGGAAATACCAAGGCTACTGCGTATGTCGTGAAGCATGTCATCGCATCGATAACAGTTATCCCTGAGTACTACATCGTTCCATTAACATCAGATGCTCTTCGTTTATTAGGACTATTGGTGATGCCCATAGTCCTATCTCCTTCTTCTACTGCCAAATGCCTATAAGAGGCACCTCTAGGATATACCATGATACTAGTTTAGTAGCAGTCAATCGGGGAGTCAGACAATAGACAGAGACTGTGATATTACAACAACAAAAGGGCTCAACAAGCAAGTGCTGGAAGCAAAGAGTAACCAGAATACATCATACACTACAACTCAATTCACAGTGCAACACCAATGGGAATAAGGACAGATAAGTAAGTTGACAGTGGACCCGGGTGAGGACGAATCTTGCCATCTTACCCTATCTTGAAACAGCGCAACTTAGTGATAGACTGCAACAGTCAAAACCCGAAACAGTCGAGTGGATCCGGTGAGCTACTCGGCATGATGAATTTGGAATGTTCTGCTGCCAAACTCTGCAAGCTCCCGCGTCCGTCGATGACCTACTGTATTCTTGGTGAGAAGTATTACTGTCGAGCAGTGTAATCGATATCATACCGGTTGAGTTTCTGCTACTGCTAGCTTCACCCTAGTCTTCCTCATGCTACCTTCATTAAAAAGCACACCTCTGAGACCTGTCATATTCAGTAAGTCAGGGGTAGATGCTTCAAAGTGGTTCAATTAACCCAACAGTTTACCTGGCTGCTTCTGCCATTGTTGCTAGTCTTGAATATAGTAAAAAGGTCTAACAGTAGTAACCTGATTATTACCTGTAAGGACTGCTAACCCAGCTACCCCTACTCCCTTCGAATACAATAGTTTTGCGTCCATCTCTGTGAGTACTGCACCTAGGACTCGCTGTTAGGGCGAAGCCAACTCATTGGTCTCATCGGAAGCTATCAGAGCATCGGATTCGCTACCCAGACACCTCGTCTATGGAGTGGAGGCGATTTCAAATATAAAAAAGATGATGAGGTTGAGTAAGACGTCTTAAAGGTTATATGTATGCATGTGCTTTGTGTGAGGTACACAGAACAGCACGTTAAAAAGTGGAAGTCATGGATGGGCAACGACTATGCTAAATATACGTAGTATCATGTATGACAATGATTTATATAGAGGTATCCTTTCAGGCAAGATGAATTGATTGCGTGGCGCAGACCATTCGACGAGCTTTCCAAGGGTGGTTTGATCAATGTTAACAGCTTTATGAAGATAGTCAAAACTAAGGTACTGATATTTTCCCACTTCATTCGCTGACCATTACTGGATAGCTTATTCACTATCGATATCGTCATTGCGGCGCACCACTGTCCTTGTGTGTTACCTAGTTGCTAACCCTAGGCCTCCTTTGTTGTTTTGTAGTGATTTCTCAGGTTGGTCGTTCAGTGCCTCAGAAGTCTTTGCACACATATGCTATGAAGCTTTGGCGAGAGTGAGTTATCAATTCCGTTGTATTGTCAGAGCGCTGCGCTGTAGATGGGATGAGGATCAGTCCAATTTTATCGACTTTGCAGAATTCATTCACAACATGAAGTAAGCGGGCGTTCTAGATTTTAGATTATGTTTTTAGTCTTATTCGTGTAGGAACTTCGATGCTCATGTTTTGAAGACTACCTTGCGTGAGGACACCAAAGCAGCCGACACTTTCGACACATACAAGAATCCGGACACTGGTAAATTAGATGACGAAGGTATATTCGAGATTATGGCGGCTAACAACTTCCTTGTCACTACCACTACAGATGCTGAGGTAATAGTTATATTAGCGCTCATGGCACGCGCCGTATAGGAAATATTGGCCATTGCTGGAGATGGCAAATCATTGTCTAAGGAAGAGTTTATTCAATGGATCAATGAGGATTGATCGTTGAGGAACGTATTTATAGAGTATTATCATTTGTGCGCAAATGAAGGTGGAAGGCTGCTGTAATAGCGGCTCTCTATTATTATCACATGTGACGACATTTTTAATACTTCAAAACGCTGAAAGTGGCGCCTAGTGACCCATGTCCTCATCACATGTTGTGTTAGAGTGATTATACCATACCACCATCATAGGCATTCCTCTCCATAAGATAGTCATGCCACTAGCTGGACGATCTGCAGTCAGCGTTGCAGTTGTCACCGGAGTCCTCACCGCTATTACACTGGTAATATATTCTCATTGTTTTTGCCCCTCCGATCTTCATTTGAGATTAGGCTGTCCTAGCTATGAAACGTCGGTCAAGAGCTATACATGCTTCTTTAGTGGAGAAGCTATCTGTGGACGGAACAACTTTAATATCACGGGTATTGGACTGCCTCGCAATAGCACTATTCGATGAGCTATGGTCCCCATCTGTCGAGTGTTGGCTTGTATCAAAGGAGGTTGAGGTAAGAACTCGTACAAGGGCGAAGGGTCCCCAGTTGCTGCCTGCAGTCCCGTGCGCTTCCACAAGGCAAGGTGGATGAGTCCACTACGTTGTCAGTTGCCGAAAGGTAATACATTAATGTGATATTATATTGTAGTAGTGATGACACAGGGTTCACATCAGATTCCCTTCAATTAGAGATAGGCTTCTTTCGAGGCAGGCGAAAGTACTAGGGGATTTCAGGATCACAGAGAGATCACTGGAGCAAGCAGAATCCTGGTGGAAACGAGAAGCTGAGGTTGGCGTATAATTTGGTCTTATCATTCCACTCTAACTAGAATTTTTCAGGAGAACAATATAGCGGCCAAGGCTGTTGTGGAAAAATTCACAACTATCGAACGGATGCTTGCCCAAGGCCCTAACCAATTAGTTCAGCCTCCTGAGTGTCTCTTTGAACAGGTATAGTCATCATTACTTCCACTTTGTTTATATTCGATCAATTATAGGCTAATCTTGAGTACGGCGATGTGGAGGCTGTAAGCAAAGCGATTGGAGAGTATCACACCCATTTGCCTACACTTGAGGGATTTGACACAAAGTGCCCTCCCAGACTCGAGGATTTCGAAGCGCTCCTTCAAAAGAAACAAGAACCGCTTCCTCTAACCGTAAGAAAATGCATTCTTCTCAGTTGTACTTAGTTGTGCCATGTTGCAGCTGCGTGCAAAGATTTCCACTTTGGTCAACTCTGGTAACAAGAATATTGAAGAGGATCTTAGAAAGCTTTTCGCTACCAGCAGCACCTCTAGTGTACGTCGTCGAATGTGACAAAATTCATGATGATCTGATTGACATATTACGTAGTTTCCGGTAGAGTTTATTATCAGTTTCAGTAGCCTATATTGCTTGTCGTGTTTGAGAACCATCACATATACTCGGAGGTATCATGGTCGTGACATCGCCTGTGAGAAGGAGAGTCCACGTCGAGGAGAGGAAAGTGCCTCCTCCAACGGATACCCGAATACCTGTTCAAGTTCCTGAAGTGGTTAATGTAGATATGGAGGGAACTCATATGGCGACAAGTAAGATTGTCAGGGGAGTATATAAACCGCATTAGGCATCGCAGTTTCTGCTACCGACACGGCTGAGATCGTTCTATCTAAGGGCTTCCAAGCCTTAGCGGATATCATAACAGAGCAGCACTCTGAACTAGTTAAATGTGGTCTACTATCGGGTGGTGACGCATTCTCACTGAGAGCCTATAAAGGTGATATCGGTCATAACCACTAAATATCCATGGAAGGTTTCTATATCAGATAGAATAGAGGATATAAGTCCTTCTGCAGCGAAGGCGTGTATCGAAACAGCAGTAAAACAGTTATCGGAAGTAATTTGTGGAATACATATTTTCCCTACGAGTGAGATTGGTTATAGATACAACCGTTGCTGAGAGAGTATTGCATGCTGGTAAGAGCAAATCCTGCGTACCTGGGGGCAAGTAGTAGTGTTCCGACAAATTGTTAACAGAAAAACTGTTATTCTCAGGGGATGTCGTGCCAAGCAGATTCAGTGGTGAGAAACACCAAGTAATATTGACTCGGGGGGATGCTGTGTGAGACATGTCTGTCACAAACTGGAAGGTTAATGATGGAAAGGAAGAGCAGGATAATATCGCTCACAACACTCAATCGGCCACAGAATGGATCCCAGTGCTGGGCATGCATCCTTTAACAGTATAGTTGAACGTTCATCAGTACAACACTACATCCTCCGATAGGCACACTCGCTGCACAGCCTCCTTATCTCGATGGCAACAGATCCACTCTCACTAAGACAGTACATTAAACAACTCATCTGCATTGTAAGGCCCTACTCCGATCAGTGCGGTATATGTCTTGATAGGACCGACAAGCACAGCTTGGAGAGCATCCTGACCCATCAACATCAACTACTATCGTTCTCCGATGTGATGGCCAGTTACTAGTGAAGCCAACTATCGAGTATATCGCATATGCAACGTAAGGCCTAATTTGCAGAAAGGCAGAAGGTGAGGCTGAGATAGATACCAAGCCCTCAGCCCGTCAACATGTGTTAACATGCCATGCCGAATTCAGTCCCAGTCTGCAGCACTAAATAAGCTAGTCACTTATTGGCCAATGGTATACATTGATACACTTAACATCGAAGAGGTTTAATTTTAAAGGCCGAGCAACCAATGAGAACCCTCTCACAAGCCATACACATTGCCATACAGCAGCATAGGAAGGTCGTAGTCATAACGCGAGACATGGTTCTAGATGCTAAGGATCCTCCAATAATCATACAAGATAATAACGCAGAAATAACTCTCGTTGGGAAGTCTTCCAAGTAGTATTTGTAATTCGGGTAAACCCCCTAATCAGATTGGCAAATTCCTTTAATAGATTTAACCAGCCCACCGATACTTTAGAATCCCTCCTACATGAGCATGACACCACCAATACCGGTATAGCCATTACCCTTACCCGATCGCCCCAAAACCATTTACCAGATGGACCGAGCGAATCGGCTGTCGTGATCCGCCACGCAGGAGGGAAACAGGTCTTTGTTATAAAAGGCCGAAATATTGCAGTAGCTCTATCACCGGTTGAGCCACAGCAGTAGTGCTCAGGTGAAGCTTGTGAATCTTGATATACGTTCTCGAAAGGGCTTAACTTCGCATGAAGACGAAGACGGAAAACCTCTGAGGAGGAGGTCGTTGACAGGTCCCGACGAAATGAGGGGTACGCATACTGGTAGATAGGTTGAATTACAAAGACAGGCGTAGATAAAGTATTCAGTGGAGTTGAATCGGCGATAGTTTCTGGCGGGTCCCATAGTGCAATAGAGATTGGAAACAGTAGCATATGTGACATACATAACTGTAAAAGTCTCTCCAGTGCATATGAAAGTATGAGTGTAGTTCAGGTTGCATTTCCTGTTTCACGGGTCATGGTATCTCGGCGTCCCATGTGAGCCGGCTGAAAATTGGCAAGTCGATCGTTCAAAACTGCTCTATGGTGGCAATAAGAGCTGAACACGACGCTGGTGATTCCTAACCATCTCTACTCGATATCGCATCGATTCTTCAGCGGTATATATCTCATCAACTACCATCCAACAATGCGGTGAAGGTATGTTTGGATTAGTTAAAGCGACGATCGAAGTTCAAAATACAGTGCTGCGGCACTTAGCAGGTAGATACTTCCCTACTGTTGGGCTTTCCATTGAACACTGCAGGTCCGGCGTTATCCGTGATGGGCGCGGCTGTCGCTCGCGGTGAATGTATTAACGCGAGTGACTGTTGCGAAGAAACTAATGGCATCGGGGCAGCAGTAAGGATGGAATACACATGAGTATGGTTATACTCGTTGACAGCGCCCTTTCCCTAGATAATGGCACGAGAGGCATCAAAGCTTGTGCTAACTTCAGTGGAAGTGTTGTCTAACCGAGCCTCTGGAATCCATGTGGTTGACCACGTATGACGCAGTTAGTCATATTACGGAGTGGTTATCACTGCTAGATAGGCCCGGTGTAGAATACGGCATAGCCGTATTGAGAGCAATGCCAAATCTGGCATAGTTGTGAGTGGCTCAGTATCTGACGGCTCAGAAGGTTCGCGAGATGCGAAATCGAAATGGTAAAAGGTCATTATCAGGTATCAACGGCAATGAGGAACGAAGTATGCTGCTGGATACAATTGTAGAAAACCCTCGTTGTCGCCAAGTGGAAAGGACACTTTTCAGATTCACCAGAACGGCTCGTGTGGGATAGAACTCTTGCATTGCATCGAGGTCGATATTGCTAGATGCAGTGTAAAGGGACTTCACAAGATAAAAGTGGTTGCACTACTTTCCTCCTAGGTATCCGGTCATGGCAGACGAAACGTAGTCTCACATGATCCATCATCACGTCTCGTGAACATGGATACTCGTGATGCAGTAGCACTTAGTATTTCAATAACTAACAAAATTGCACCAATTAGGCACAGAACAAGCCGTATCAGCATCTTGCTACGTACGATCACTCTCATCAAGGAAGGGCATCGATAGATTCGTCAGTGAAGTTTAATACCACCCCTGAAGGGTAATCTTCACGATATTGTTCTCCATAACATTCGTCGCGCTGATATTCTCCCAGGCCTACAGGACATCCTCAGGTTTCCCGGAGAGACTCTAAAAGTATCTCCAGTCGCCTATTCGGTAAGAATTGGCTGTCTTGTACTCGATATTGTCGGTGTCACTTTAGGCGTATTCAAAAAGAAAACATAGCTCTAGTTAACGTGCACGTGACATCGATGTTGCACTATGTAAATTATATAATGATGTTGAGGCATTTAGAGTTTTGTTTTACATCAATCAGGACGATTCTCTTCTCAAAGTTATTACTCTCGTATGATCAATACTAATCTAAATAAGCTCCTCAGCAACTTCTTCACTCAAAACACGACTATTCCTGTAGAATCCATCAACCCGTTGGAGACAGTTTTTGTGTACGTTTCTTAGCTACCGACATTGATCTACCGTTCTGACGTCGATCACTGCCCCGTACACTACAATGAGAATCGAATCTCTCCTCATCGTCGCAGCCAGCTTCCTTGGACTGACTAGTGCCCAGCTAGCAGGAGATAATGGTATGTTTGGCTCTCCTGTGACGTTAGTATCTTCGAGAGATGTTGAATCTGTCTTGAAGGAGGACTCTTCTGACTCATTATCGGTCCCCGACTGGTTTGATTCCACCGTAGCTAAGATCAAGTCATGGGCTGATTCCGAGCTTAAGAAGATTGCTTGGGATTTGGTGGATGACCTTGGACATGACATTAAAGGAGAGGATATGTATTGGAACTTCGTCCCGAGGCACGTAGCTACATTAAGTCACTCCTCGGAGCAGAGACAAGAATTCGAAGGCCGTTGCTTCAAGTCGGTTAAGATTCACTCGTACCCCGAAGAGGATGGTTCGCTCACTATAGAGGCCACCTACAAGCATCCTACATCTCCCATGTGTGCCGAGTATCTCATACTTGGTAACTCGGCGGACTTTGATATGCAATATCGCTTCTTTCACGGCACCGAAACCTACAAGTGGACGTCGGGGTCGGGTAAGGTGTACATCTTCGATCTCCGCACCTCTTTCTCTTCCGCCGTTGAAGGCATAATCAAGACCGCTGACTTCATGTTCAGCCATGACGTGTTCGAGTTCTTGAAGCGTTTCCCTGAGCTTACTTTCGACAAGAGAGCTGACCCGGGTATTCCGGACATCAAGGAGGATGATATCCATCCTGGCGATGCTGTACTTGTTACCTACATGGTCGGTAGCAGTGCATCTATCATGTGGGTCAGTGGTTCGGTTGCCAGCCACAGTGTTATATTCCTCCGTGACCCCGGAACTGGCATACTGCACGCCGTCGAGGCCAGTGCTCAAGGTATTCATAAGATGACCTTCGAAGAGTTTCTGAAAGAAGACGCTGGCTGGTACAATAACGCCGTTCTGGTTCCCCTCAAGGAAGAACAACGTGCCAAGTTCGATAACGATGCGGCTTGGAAAAAGTTCGTTACTGACTTTGAGGGCAACGATTATGGTTACAACAACTTGGTATTCTCTGCTATTGATAGCATGGATGGGAACTATCCGTGCCTTCCCATGGACGACTATCAAACTTGCCTCAGCTGGGAGTTCGTTGAAGTTCTATGCGGCCTCCTCGATAGAGTGTCTCCTGAGATGGCCAACTTACTGTTCCTTCAGGGTTATAACCACAGAATTGGCACAACCGGGTTAAATATGACTGAGATTGTTAAGGTCACTGAGCTTATGTATCCTGGCCTCTCTGGAGTCCTACCTGCCCTCCCCGAAGAGGATCAATGGGAGTATCCTATCCACCATGACGGCAAACCAACCACGGGTCCTTCCCGTGTCTGCAGTGCGTTGGTATGTGAAATGCTCCGTGCTGGTGGTATCTTTGGTGACCATGAAGTTTCTTGCACAGAGTTCACTCCTTGGGATATCTACAGTATGGATATCTTCACTACACCGACTTATCAACTTAAGGGTGATTATGCAATTGACCTTTCTAAGCCGGAGCCTCTTCACCTAGGTCAGAAGTCCATTACTGACCATATGGCCGAGTCGTGCAGGACCCAGATCACCGCAGACTCTTATTACGAAAGAGCTCCTCACTGCTAGTCTCCTATGATTTGTCTATTCCTGGTACTTTGGTCACAATTTATTTAGTCATATCATTGATGTGTCCACCTTGGCCACCGTGTGGTATTTTGGCACCGCTCTTTACATGCTTCGCAGCTTAGTTTGCATTTAATACATCGTGGAGCTATGTGGATAAAACCACGTTCAGTGATACCCAACGATTGACTTAAGTGTTTACTCCTCTGTGCCCTTGTTCGTGTTCCAGTTTCACACGGGTCTCATTCAAGTTGAAATGCGAAGAGGTAATAGCATTCAGTAAAATATGTGATACAGCTTCGTAGCAGGGTGAATGCACTCTTCAAAGGCACTAAGCGGAGTTTCCATGGCAACTGTATTAGCTCGCTCCTAGGATGGTTTGGCGCGGAATAGGACCCGAGGACATCGCCCGTAGGGCGACACTAATTTCGTAGGGCGGGTTACACCAACAAATCCGATACTGGAAGTGTGAGAGGTCCTCTGGCAAACTTCGGTAATAAAACTGCTGACAGTGCCAGTCACTTGTGGGAAGAGATGTATTCTCTGGCGGCCGCTACCCACCACCCAAAAGCGTCGCATCCGCGCGCTATGTACATGCGTGCAAGAATTTCAGCCATAATAGAAAGGCCTATCGAGAAGGATTTAGGCTTCTGCGAGTGGGGCTGGTTGGGGATGTTCCCTTTTTAGTTTCCTTCTCTCATATTTCGAACATCGTTCCTCTGTAACTTACTATGAAGGTTCCTGCACTTGCTATTGCTGCTACCGCAGTCGGTTTCTTCCAGCCGGCTGTGGCGCGTTTATTAGGCGACAACACCGATCCCGCCAATTCCGCTATATTCACTTCTAAAAGCCTCGAGGAGGCTCTATCTAAGCCTCGACCTTCCCCCCAGGTCGTTCTTGCTTCTATGGGCTCGGGCTATGCCAGCCCTGAAGCCGCCCAGCCCGAGCTGGCCATGGGGTCCAGCGGCTCTGCCGTCACTGATTGGCTTGCCGAGTTCATCGAATCCATCAAGTCATGGGCTGGTTCCGAGCTGATGAGTGCTGCCTCTAAGATCGTTGATACTCTCGGGGATAAAGTCGAAGGTGCTGATATGTACTTCAACTTCATTCCGAGACATGTTGCTACCTTGGAGCATGATGGCCAGTGGCACAACTATAAGGGCCGCTGTTTCGAGAACATTAAGGTGCGCTCGACTCGTCAAAGTGACGGCAGCTTCTTACTTGAGGCCGACTATCGGGACGCCAAATCATGGACATGCGCTGAGTACGTTCTTTACGGTAACTCGGCCGACTTTCACATGCAATATAAGTTTGTCCGCGGTACGGAAACCTACAAATGGAAGGCTGACAGCGGCAAGGTGTACGTATTTGATCTTAGCACCTCGCTTGCTAACGCTGCCAAGGGCATCGTAAAGACCGCCGACTTCCTCCTCGGTCGTGATGTCTTTGAGTTCCTCGAGCACTTCAATCGTCTGACCTTCCCGAAGCGTGCCAGTCCTGGTACTTCTGAGATCTCGAAAGAAAATGTTCATCCCGGTGATGCCGTTCTTGTCACCAACCTCCAGGGTCAGAGTGCTGCTATCATGTGGGGATCTGGATCTGCGTCCAGTCATTCTCTTATCTTCCTCCGCGAGCCCGAGACTCAGGAGCTTTATGCTGTTGAGAGCTGGGCGGGTGGCGTTCGAAGATTGACCTTCGAAGAGTTCCTCAAGGATGATGCTGGCTGGTACAATAACGCCGTTCTGGTTCCCCTCAAGGAAGAAGAACGTGCCAAGTTCGATAACGATGCGGCTTGGAAAAAGTTCGTTACTGACTTCGAGGGCAACGATTATGGTTTTGGCAACTTCCTGTTCGGCTGGTTAGATACTCTCGACGGAAACTTCCCATGCTTGCCCATGGACGGTTATCAGACTTGTCTCACTTGGGAGTTCGCTGAGCTTCTCTTCGGCCTCGTTGAGCGAGTCAAGCCTGACATGGCACAGTTACTCTTCTTAGAAGCTTTCAACCATCGTTTGGACACAGCTAATCTCGGTTTATCCGACATTGTTAAGGTCGCTGATTCTAAGTTGGAGGGAGGTGCCGGTATGATTCTCGCCATACCGGAGAATGACGAGTGGACTTACCACTTCAACCGTAATGGAAAGCCTACTGTTGGTCCTTCCCGTGTCTGCAGTGCGTTGGTATGTGAAATGCTCCGTGCTGGTGGTATCTTTGGTGACCATGAAGTTTCTTGCACAGAGTTCACTCCTTGGGATATCTACAGTATGGATATCTTCACTACACCGACTTATCAACTTAAGGGTGATTATGCAATTGACCTTTCTAAGCCGGAGCCTCTTCACCTAGGTCAGAAGTCCATTACTGACCATATGGCCGAGACGTGCAGGACTGAGATCACTGCTGATTCTTATTATAATAGAGCCCCTCATTGTTAATATAGCTAATCCATTATAAGTATAGTACCAACGGTGCTATTCAGTTCCTAGTTGTCAACCTATGGACTAGGTCCATCACATCGTATGTGTAGTAATCTTCTTATCTACCTTATCCGTGCTACTCAAGTAGTAGTTCCTTGTCTCCTCATCTTATAGTTATCGGTTCCTCATCATCTTACTGTTCCATAGCCTTGAGGTATCGTATTTTAGCTTTGAGCTGATGCTTATATCAGGCACTGTGTGATGGTGCCGTGGTGGATCTGGAGTTGAGTTTAGTCCACAGAATACTATGTTCATGGTTGCCACTAGGGAGCTGCTAGATGGAGCGTCAGTGCCGTTGAGTCCGCGGACCAGGTCGGGACGCTCACTCTCTTGGAAGCGTTCACTGTTAACCTGTTTCAACACACATGAGAAAGTAACACTTTAAACGCAACACAGCTAGCCAAAGACAACAAACAAATTATACGTCCTCGCCAACTTGTTCTATATTGGACTGGCTGCGTTTCGGTGATGACACCGCTCTGATCAGCACAACAGAGATACCTCCATGCGATGGAAGATGACATCTTACTTCCAAGTGTTGCTACAACCTGCATTACTGAGAGTAGACAACGTAAACCAGACCACTCCTAAGAACGGAGGCTACGATTGACGGACACTATATCGTGTAGATCACCTAGTAGAATCCCTAGGCCACATCCTATCGTAACTTGCCAAGGGGAATGGTCGTTAAGCTTCACTCTACTCCATGGTATAGGGACAAATATAAGCAATATGAATGAGATGTATTTCAACGCGAGCCGCGCCTAAACGAAGTCATGGCAAGTCTGGGAACTTGTTCTTCAAGCAGTTACTTCTCTAGGTAAAACAATATTGTGAATATCCAAGGACCTCAAATTGGAAGCCAGAGTAAGGAGTTCCCTCCCACCATAATGTAGCAGAAGCAGCATCATGATGGACATGGACATCAAAGCATGTCCCGATGGCATTCCACACCTAGCAAACTCGCGAACTTCGAGTGTAACATCACATAGATGGTCACGTTATGTGGCACGATCCTCTAGGCCGCTCCATCTCTGCAATTTTCTTTGCAATAGTCTGTACTGCCCATGAGGTAAAGAAGAGAACGACAAGCTGAGGGAAATGCTGCTAGACGTCACCCGACAGCATCAGCGCCTTACTTCGAACCACAGCTTACTACGCTTCAAGAATGTTGCGCATACTGCAAATAAAATGAAGACGAACAGAACGCTCGAGTAGACTGAGGAATGGGAAGGAGAAGTACATCTGACTCCCAGTGAGTCACTGGCAGTGACTACACGCTGCAAGGTAGTCCCCCAATACTGGACTTTTCGGCCACGTGAAGGATGAGAAGGGAAGTGCAACTACTCTGCCATATGGACAGCTATCTGGACCTAAGTTAACTTTTACAAAACAACACTTACCGTACAGTCACTTACCGAGGACTATTGCCCAATCCGGTACACATGGTCCTGAGGTTATATTTGATGAAATGCCCCACACGATGACCAATTAGCAATAAATGAACGCATCAACTAAATACGAGTAATATGTCGTCGCCTATATGGAGGACTCCCTTTCCTGTTGTAACAACGCGAGTCATGAGACGCTAAGGTCGCTGAGAAATGTCTAAAACCTTCCCCTTGTGCTCGTGGTACTGGTATTTCTGTACGCTTAGTTCTACTGTAACACCATCAGAGCGTTTGATAGATATAAGGCCACCACAACATCTTAGTATTTCTTCGGCTGAGTCTCGTCCTTTGAGGCACGTAAGGAACGCCATTCCAGGTAGCTTATGGGAGCCCGGGTTCCCGCGGGGTGGGGCTGGCCACATTATGACATCCTGGGGATCAACCATTATGGCTTGCTGTAAGGCGTGCATATCTCCTTTGAGCCTGTCCAACCTCCTTATAACTAGTATTGAATCTGGGGGAGATACAGTCTCCACCAATCGGCTGAGTTCCCTCAAATTTAATTGCGGGCTCGGTGGTGTTCGACTAACTATAACCGCTCGTTGAATATGTCGACGAAGCCTGTCATCTGACGATACTAGTTTTTGTAGTGTTCGTGGAGAGACACGCGATACGATTGACGAGTTGCTTAGCACCTAACAATAACCCTGACGCCACCTCTGAGGCGAACCCTACTACCTCCAGTAATATAGACACACAACCTTCTCTGCATTGAACATTATCACACGTCGATAAGAAATCGGCGGCTTTGTTGATGCAGTCATCTACAGTCGACGATGATGGTACTGAAGCCATAACCTCATGAAGATAGATTACTGCACAAGTCGAACATCCCAGAAACCCACCGACCAACACAAAACTGCACATTCAGGAAGAAGGTAATGCGGATACCCGCGAGTCGACGTAATCGTGGCTGTGAAACACTTCAGCAAAAGTACAGTAAGGAGTGATTCGACTAAGACAGGAAGGGGAACCTACACCGTGACAAGATGAGGAGGAAGTCGGAGGAAAGCTACAAATCTGATTCAAATTGTACAGCAGGGTAGCAGTGACGATTCTGATAATTGTGAGTATCGATTATAAGTATCTATGATCACAGCGAGTAACTTCATCTCGATGTTAGCAGGATTGTTGGGTCTCTAATTTTTAAAAAGCTCTTCAAGCGCCGACATATTGACTCTGTTGCTCAACGACCGAGCCTTCTTCGACAGTGCCATTTGCGTGGCCTCTAATGCTGAGTCTGCTGGTCCGAGAGCTGATGTTGAATACCTCACATATAGTAGATAACGCTATTATTACTCGTGGAGTGTATTGGACGCTTCCTTGGCTTGTATGTACCATTGCGTTTTGCTTCTTCTTCGGCTTTCTTCTTTGCTTTACGTTGTTCATCCCTTATTGCCCATTCCATTAAGTATGGCTTATTCCACTGATGCCAGATAGCCGACTTGGCTTCAGACTCCTCTGGCGTTAATAGATATCTAAACGGTTCAGCTAAACAACATACGAGTCCATAATTAACCATGAAAGAGCCCTTCCACCTAGTTTATTCGTCAAGATTACCCTTCAATCTCTGAATCGCTAACATCTGATAGGGACTCCTCGCCTTCTTCCAGTGGCTCCTTATTCTGTTTGACATCATCTTCCAACAGGCTACTGGGGTCAGCATCTTCACTTGCTTCCTCCGTTTTCCCCGCAACCCTATCGAGCTTTGCTATCAGCTCCCCATCGGTTTCCGCCCCGGATGCTGCCGTTGAACGGAGGGCGTTGTATAGCTCATCCACTGAAATGACAGCACGTCGAACTGGTACTGATTTCCACAGCCCCTCAAGGTATTGGCATGAGTCCCTTTATGTATTACATTCCGGTAGATCACCTTCGCTTGAGCCTTCCACATGCTGGCTGCTGCTACTGCTACTACTGCTGGACTTCTCTCGATTAGACTCAGTCGGCTCCTCGTTATGCGGTGCATTAAGCAGCTGCGGGTGTTGAACAGGCTCTCCGTTACTGATGCTCTTATGAACACCTAAAGGCCTCACTGGGATCACCTGGGAAAATTATATCAAACGAGGTAGTGTCACGGTTGATAGATATTCTTACGATCTTGGACTCATCTTTGAGCGGGAGACCCAGTAGTTTCATCTTCTCTTCCTTAATCCTGTTACGCATCTAAAAGACGAGCCGCATACTGAATCAACACCCGTCACCCACTAGTACCAAACTCGGCGGTAGACTTGTCGTCGCCCGGGCCTCTTCAGGAAGCGCCATTTGCAACTGCCCATGGGCTCCCGCCTCCTGTACAGAATCTCCCCCGGGTAGGGACCCGTCCGCAGGGTCAGGAGCATTCTCCAATGATTTGAACTGCTCCGTTGTTAGTGCTGCTGTTGGCGTGTGTTTCAGCTCGTACCTTTCGAGTAAGTTTACAGTATATATCCACATTTCAACCACCCATATTACAATCGTCGCTTGAGTGTAACTGCCCCTATTCGAACAACTCCAGCGACCGAATTCGCGGTGACATCTTCGACTCCGTGATACCGAGCTGCTATCAGTAAGGCTGCACCGCATAGGCCTGTGGGGCGACGACCGGTACCTAATACAAAAAAGTTGATACACGATAAAAGTACCAGGCCTAGGATTACAGATCCAGTCACGGCTCATAAGCTGTATGAGACGGATAGCAGTATGAACTACTTGATTCTGTTTATCACCCAGACCCAAATGACTTGAGAATCTCTCCATGAACATTGACGGGTCTATAACCTGAGAGGAGTAGTGATACCAATGATACTAGTCTACTCTTGGTGACTACGGGGATATCCAGAACCTTGTCAAGGCTTAGAAGACGCACTAGCTTCATGTACCTAGTAACATTATAAAGCTCTTAATAAACAACGATAAAGCTCGATTCGATTGCATACATCTGGCCAATCTCCCTCACACTGACGTGAAGCACATCACTGAAGTCAATTAACAGATACGGTGTCCGATCACGACGGCACACGATGTATCTACAGAGAATATAGGCAAGTGATATGAATATGTATATCTTACAAACATGCCGCGGCTACCACAGAGGTTTTCCGACCGGCAGTAAAGTTACGTTGGGCAGCCAGAGAGAAAAGACGTTTGGCTTCGTCCATTGTACTTGTCGGCAATTCCAGACGATTGCCAATCCATTCAATCTGAGTGTGTAGTCTTTAATTGCAGGATACCTGTGCTACTTACCCTCGTAGATCCTCTTTGTAAGGTAAGCAGTCTGGAATTCTCACTCGAATATCTGATGAATGGCTACAGTCGACAGGAATAACCAGGTGGCCTACCCTGCTCCTCTGCGGCCTCCACCGCCTAACCACGGCACCGATTGACCATTTACACCGGTCCTGTCACCGCTCTGGGTGAAGCTTAACTCACATACCACTCTGTTCTCTTCAAGGACCTCACCGCATCCTAGACATACTGTTTGTCCCGACCGCCCATCCGTCCTGAGATGATGCAGGCAATGATTGCGCTTTTGCTGAGAAATCACGCGTACTCTGACTCGAGTGACCCGCAATGAGGGCATCCTGTAGTTGATGCCATTGTGGGAGCGGAAAGAAACAATGGCTAACATGGAACAGTCTAATTCGCTCTGTAAAGTCAAGCCGGGTCTAACACATGGAAAGTGACCTTCACCGTCACCTCGCGCTGCCCGTGCTCCGCTCCGCTTCTACGTCGTTGCATGTTTACAGTTTTTAGTCGCTGAGTTTTTGTCTCTGCGTGCAACGCAAGATAATATGTTATGATATCTTTTGTTAAACCACTTCGTGATGCTTTCGAGCTCTCGTGCTTATTTTACTTAGTTCAAAATTTGTCATCATTCACTACTTCATGCTACACCATCTTTCTGTTCTACTTCTCGTCTTCCATTCCCCTCTGATAGCTGTCTCAGACCCAGTACTCACGTTCTCATTGAACATATCATCGATGATCCAGCTCGAGGAGGACTTCGACTATCTCGCGTCTGACAGTGGTACGGGGGCGCAATCATTGGTCGTGACAACCTTCCCCTGAGTTCAGGTATTACGTATACTTTGGCTGAGCTAACACAGCACCGTGAGGACTTTATATCTGCACACCACATTGCCACTAAGAAGGCGAACGGCATGCCTATAGTTGCCTCCGGGCCAAGTGGTGGACTAAGCCAAATCTTCTGGAAGAGCCGTCCAATGCTGATTGAGAGTCTAGCAGATGCGTTGAATAAAGAAAGGATTAGCTGGGTTGCATCTGCTAAGCAGGAAAGATTCAAAGGTAAGCTATCTCAATTCGACTGATTTTCGCGATGATGTACGTAGGTGCTTCTGTTGGTGATGTCAAGTCTCTATGTGGTGCCATTTTGAACGGCCCTTCAAAATTGCCGAAGAAACAGCCGAGTCATCCCAGTTTGCTGAAGGATTTGCCTGATCATTTCGATTCTCGAGACCATTTCAAAAACTGTTCAGATGTTATTAGTCATATCCGGTAGATATACATAATACATTGTAGAAGAGTTGCTCTTCTCAGAGACCAATCAACTTGTGGTAGTTGCTGGGCATTTGCCACATCTTCGGCCTTTAGTGACCGTTTATGCATAGTGTCCGGTGGCGAGTTTGACACTATTCCCCTATCTGCTGGGCATACCGCAGCTTGCTGTTCCGAGGCAGAGGGATGTTTGTAAGTCAACTTGTCCATTTATTCAGCGATACTTCTTTCAGCTCCTTTGGTTGTGATGGTGGCCAACCTGATAGCGCGTGGCGATGGTTCAACGAGCACGGCGTAGTCTCAGGTGGGATACGTTGCGCCTTTACCATCCGTAGAGCTGTGTTGTAGGAGGTGACTACCAACCCGACATTGAGACCTTTGAGCCTAAGCTCGAACCTGGCTGCTGGCCTTACAATTTTCCGCAATGTGCTCATCATGTAGATGTCAAGGGGATGGAACCTTGTAAGGGCAACAATCCAACTCCCACTTGCGTCACTCAATGCCGTAATCGCCAGTTCAAGCCATCATTCGATGCGTAAGTTTTACAAATTTAGATTTTCCCATTGACCTGCTATTCACAGGGATCGTCACTACACTGTAGATGAAGGGAATAGTCTTGATGATGTGGATGAAATCAAACGGGAGATTATCGATAATGGACCTGTAAGTTTCGTTGAATTCATAGATTGGGTATGCCCATTCACAAACAGTAATTTGCTTCAGGTTGCCGCTGCCTTCACCGTGTATGAGGATTTCCCGTATTATAAGTCCGGTGTCTACAAGCATATTCGTGGTGCGGAGTTGGGCGGTCATGCCGTCAAAATCATCGGATGGGGAGTTGATCAAGGTACTCTTACCGTAAGTCTCAAAATAATTTACTGTCTATTTTAGACCAGCCTTACTGGTTGGTTGTGAATTCATGGAATGATAATTGGGGTGATAAGGGAACGTTTAAGATAGCCTTTGGTGAATGTGGTATAGACTCTGAGGTTACTGTTGGTAAACCCAAATATAAGAACACAGATAAGAGTTCACAGACTGCAGAAGTAGAGATTATGTTGTAAAGCAACGGCATATATATTTGCTGAGCGATAGGCTCTTATGCCATTCATTCGTTATATTTTTCCGGCCATTTCATCGATAACATGCATTCTATTATTATTAATCTTTCACTATTACTCCATGAGTTGTGTCTTGTCAACCGAGATGAGTCATCCCAGATAGGGAGCGTAAAGCCTATTTTTGCGCCTAGCAGCTGCCAAGACTTTTATTAGGCGGCTTTGACCAAGCGGTGCGACCGATGCTGTGTAGCTCATGAGCTACACAGCAGCAGAGTATATACCGACACCTGAGCAAGTCTAAGACCCAATCCCTTGTAAGCTAAAGTCCGAAGCCATAAGTCGGGATGATACAACATTTCTCCTCTCATACAGATCGTGCTAGTATTCGTCGTGTTACATTCCGTTCTTACATTTACGTCAATTCGCTACATGCCAGAACTACACCACAACACAACACTGTGGAATGAGAAAAAACACAACTTGACTTAGACGCTCAGTAATAATCACGACCCTTACCACCTGACATGATCATTTCAAAAAAGCCACTAACCGTCTAGCGTACCTTTGCCATATCCTTTTCCTTGTCCCCAGCCTTTACCACCCTTGCTGTAGTTGGCATCTGAGAGAAATAATTACCTCCAGAGAGTTTCTTATTGTACGCGCACATCCATTTCCGCTTGTGGCTCTTGCATTGGGTGTAAGCACAACACTCCCGGGCTGATAGCTGCCTTTACCGGAACCTATCAAGTGCCAGGTGAACAAGCTACCAACATCCATATTACCATTGCTGCGGGTATCGTCTCCTTTTCCTTTCCCCTTGAACCCCTTACCGTGACCTATTAATGATTTTCTGATATGCGACATTGACTAGTCGAGCACCTTTCCCCTTTCCCTTTCCTTTGCCTTTTCCTTTAGCACCACCTTTTTCGTATTTTCGTATAAGCTCCAGGTTAGCTTGTCGAATACTCTTATCGAATGCAGCCTTGGAGTAGCAGTCGAGACTACCTGTAGGCAAGGAAACTGAGAGCCTCACATAACTGCGCTACATCACCTCCTCTGTCGGGTACTTTGCCAACATTCACATTTTTAACTATTGCTGGCATCTCTGGTTTCTCAGCCTTCCGAGATGCTATTTCATGCAAAGCTGCCTAAAACATAACAACTCACAATCTTGATATCCTATCCCATGCTACTTGGGTATATCCGACGCCTTCATAAGGATAGACATGATCTATTGAAGACCACCGGAATAGTACTTGAGCGCATAACGAGAGGATGTTCAATCTAGAATAATGATGCCCCGTACACTAGTGGCAGCTATTTGTTCCTACTTGTCTTCTCTTGGTAATGCGATAAACTTCTTAGATTCCATCATTGCATCTACGCTGATAGCGAACCTCCGTAACATATCATCAATTCTAACAGCATACTCCGAATACAACGTGGAGCACAAATCGGGGTTCACTGGCGACAGTCCTTCACCCTGGCCCACACTACTGACTTGCGGCGACTTGGTGAGAGCAGTAACAGAGGTTGTGGGCTCAGGCAAGTGAAGTGAACGTACCTAGCAATGCAGGATAATCGAAGCCGAGCGTTTACTGGCATTCTATCACTTCATGTCTGAGGGCAAGAGTGCCCATCTTTTTCACATTCCCGTCTATCAGTCTTTGGCATTGTACTAGACATAGAAGCTCTCTCAAAGCTCCTGAGCGAGAGCGATGAATACTAAACATCACAAAAATGTTACCAAGCCGCTGGCTCAACGACAGCGCATTCTCATTGTCACCGAGAACTGATGTGATAAGTTCACCACCAATCTCAGCTCGGATCGAGTCGACGACGTCATGCCACTCATCATTCGATACGAGATGAAGAACTTCGAAAGGCGCTACAAGGGCTGAGGTTTGCCTGACTGGCTGTATGAAGCGAGTAAGGTGTTAACACATGTACTTTCCGCAAACACTATCGTAGGTTTTCTGGAGAACATCAAACACCTCCTCACATATAACAGAATCTGTTGTATCCATAGTTGGCAATTTCAACAATTACTATCAATGGTATAAGTTCGACTGAACGCAAGATACAGAATGGGTTATCGAACGAGACCTTTCGTACGAGAATAGTATTCAGATAGAAGTAGTGTACCATACACAGGGTTCCTTGGAAAGGAATGGTGGTGAGTAGGGGTGACACTCCAATTACTGCTACTAGTTGATCATCTATAAACTGTATGTGCTATCAACTACTATTATTTCTACAGCATTATCGTCCGCAAAGAAATAACGATCAGTGATGTCATATCACTACAAACACAATCTTTATTCTGAAAGCTTCAACGACCAAATAATGCTACATATTACCGTGGGAAGTTAGCAAGAAAAGTGGCAACATATCATTAGGAAACTCAGCAGACCCAGGGATGAAAGGTCCGAACTGTGTCTTCTACCATGGATGTCTTGCGCAATGTTGTAAAGTACTCGTCGGCAAAAATAAGTCATCACATGATATAATAGAGTTATTGAAGCAGCCAATAGCGCTTACTGACCCTAAGTAAATATGTAATTCCCCAAACTACCAAACACCCTAGTACCTTCTTTTTGCCAGGCGGATTGGGTACCCTCGGAGGAGCTTTATGCTTACTCGAGGCTGGTATAGGCACCTCTACACCAGTAGTTATAGGACCACCAAGCTTAGCAATACGGACCTGATTACAGAGTTATCGACAATGCGAATGAAGTTACTATTAGATACTACCAATTTGTCAATACTAGCACGACATTTAGGGCAGCGTGCACCGCCAACGGCCTCATTGCTCGCGATATGGAGGGCGCAAGGCTCACATAGGCCGCCGTGACAGCATGGTAGAGTAACCTACAATGGAAAAGGTATTAATGCATACAGAGCACGATTCTCATGTACTTTACCATGTCTCCGGGATTGTCCAAACAAACAGCACATGGAGGAATTGTGTTATCATCAGAGCCAGTTGGTTGCGGATAAGATTTGGTGGAATTAGTATCAGCCGGTGCAAAGACAGTTGAACTGTGCCTCAGCAACCGTATCTGAAGTAATCAGACCCAAGTACGACACAGAAATGCTACGAGCCGTTATAACCTCGTTATCAGGAGTGGGCTCAACCGTACTCAACCTCCTTTCACCATTACCATACCGGTGGATCCTATTGACCGACCGGCACGTGCTACATACAAATACATTAGCGTCGTAACTGCCATAGGAGTAATATAGGAATATTAAAACCAATCTTACCCGACTGGATTGAGTTGATGGCATACATTACAAGCTGCCGTATCGCCACCTACTGGCTGATCAACTACAGGAACCGAGTTACCACTCTTCTTTCGTTTAAACTTTCCACATACTGGGCCGCAAGAGAATTTACTCCCCATTTAGAAATGATAACAGCCACTGATGGATAATCACCGATAAGAGTGTAATACTACAGTGTTGTAACGCTGGCACAAGAGGAATCATGTCGCGCAGGCGTTGAGAAATATCAAGATTGCACAAGTTTGTAAGATCAGGCGGGGCACGAATACGAAAACATAAAGACTGTCATAATCGACATGGGCGGCAAATCTGCCTTACTACCCCTACCGTCCCTTGCCTTCCCCCTATATCACGGTTGGAGGGGTAAAACACAACGCTAGTATTAACGTTAGAAGCTCGTGTACTATGCCACAACCACAGTAGAGAACCTTCAAAAGGGTTAAAAATTCGCGCTCAATTCGTTTAGCTCTCCTCTCACTGATTTCTCGATTCGCATTCGCTATTTCAATCGAATGTATCGCTACATTCCCGCTACTCTGAATTGGCATGGTCAAGGAGGGCATCACTCCGATTAGACCAGCATTACAGGGAATTTTGGTAGCGGAGGAGAAATGGATACACACGAAACCTTCTCGCAACTCCCTGTAGGGTACGGATGCTTAAAAAGCCGCCTTATCAACTCTCTAAGAACATGTAACCCATCCCAGAACCAATCGAATAGCTATCGATGAGGAATAGCTCCAATGAAGGGCAACTCAAGGGTAATTAGCGTTGTTGACTGCATGCATAGAACTCCAATGCCTTGCACACAAACTCTGTACGCCAGTGAGGCGCTCGGCGTCGAATGAAAGGGACAAGGTCTCACATTTACAATGGTGTCAGCAGCACGATTAAAGCCGACCCATCTCATGCGCAGCTTGAGCTTCCCCAACGGTCGGTTGTCTTACGAGAGAACATCGAGCATGATGCCGCAGAATCTACCACCATGGAGGGCATGCATTTTGAAGTTGGAAAAAGTGGCATCATTACATACCACAATGAGGACAGGAAGTTACAGTAGCAGGTTATTTCAAAATCGAACACATTCACGCTGGCATAGAAGCCCTTGTTCCATGCATTGGCCATAGCGCCACCAGAATATACAAGTAGCTGGCAATGCGGGTTTCAGTTCTATGTTGGCATGCTTGCCGAACTTGCAATTCATTGCCGAGTGATAGTGAATGATCAGTATCCAGTAGGTAAGCTGGAAAACACTCACTACTAGTAGTTAACCAATCAAAAATCTGTGAACCCCAATTTTCACATCCCCATGACACACATTTCCTCAGGACGAAGTGGAGAAATTCACTTATTCCTTGTTCACTTGGGTGTGTAAGCCCAAGGGAGCACGTTTGGGGTGCACTCCCAACCGACCAGCAACTCGGTTGTGCTGTACCAGTCGATAACCAAAGAAATGATGGAATGCACGGTCATCACCAGTGAGGTTGGCGATGTGTTGATTCTACGAATCATTCTAACATGGGCGAAGTTGACGATTATCATCCTATAGTTATTCCGAGGAGGCGATTCACTAACAGAAACAGTTCCATTTCTAAACTCCAAGAGAAAGCGTAACTAATGAATGATTAGAAGCACGCTAGAAGCGGATGATTGTGATTCATAATTTCAGACGAGGGTTCGCAAGACGCGCCAACCCATCACAATGTGCTGCAGCAGCGAACAGCGATCGGTAGCCCACCACTTATATTCCCTGGAGATTGAGAACGAAGCGACTGCTGTAGATTCGGACGAATAACTGTAAACGGCTTTGGTCATCATGAGATAATTAAGATCCCTTGCAACTTTCATTTTGTAATCATCAGCTTTCGGCGTGATCATCTACTTTGGTGTCCTCCATCACCCAACTCCCATTCGACCTCTCACCGCCTTCTGAGGACCTTATGGAGGACAATGCTACAGAGGGCGAAAGACATTACCTTCCCTCCGATGCTGGGCTGTCAGAAGCCTTAGGTGAGAGGGTCTCGGCATGCTGCATGGAATCAGAAGAATAACACCTGAGGAGGAATATAATCCCAGAAGTACTCACTACTTGTATGGTAATACTGGGCCTCGTAGTGCTGAGGGTCTCGACCGATAAAGATTTTCGAAGGATTCGATCCTTCAAGCAAAGCCGGCCGCACCGTGGCTCTCATAATCTGTGAGAGTAGGAAGATCTCGGAATGATTCGTAAGGTGATTCCTAAGACGGAGACCTACAATGTCTCCGGTATCATGGAGCCAGCCTTTTTCCTTATTCATAAGTTCATCGATATCAATAAGATGCGGGCACCCCCAACTCTGTCTATCACTTCCATTAAACTCATGAGTGCAGGACCATTCCTGAGAGTGAAGCCCTCCAATAGGCGATAGCAATATGAGCACATCAATGGAGATAACATCGCTTCGTCACGGTGTGGACGGCACCGATGATGCCGTAGACGTAGAAATAAGGAAAGACAGCCCGCTCAGTGTGGTAGCAGTGCAATCCACTTACAATCGACATGGCGTTATCCTTGCTGTTTAATAGGACTATTCGAAGCTTTAAGAAGCTGGGCAGGTTGTCATCTGAGAATGGAACTAACACAGTCCAAAGCTGGTATATCATGTATATTCAGTGAGGGATCGCAGAAATGCGAGCTATTCAATTTTTATTGCGCCAGACTGTATATCCGACGGCTAGGCCATTCTCGTGAGACTTTTTGCATTAACTTGAAGCTATGTGAATTGACCATATCAATCCCAAACTTACTTCGTTTCCCCAACAGGTGTATATAAGCAGCAAGACCACGCTTACCGTCCTCCCCCTCAATACCGCCAGGATATACGGCAAGCTAAAGCGACAACGGGAACAAAGTGATAAGGACCTTGTCAGTCGCATCGGAGAAGCATCCCGACCGAGATTGGCAGCAAGAAGTATATCACTGACGTTTCGAGTTCACATATTGCGGCCTACTTGAAATTTATAGTTTCCTTTCCATGTTGGTGGTGATTTAAATTCATCTCCGATATCATATTCTTCACGACCGTTGAATCGGACTTCATGCTCATCAGGCTTAAGTGGGTTTGGATCTTCCTCAACCACTGATGCAGTAGCTCGGAATACCTGTTTAACAAATAATTTTCGATATATATTGAGCCTTGACCAGTGCCAGACTAGCACTAGTAGTGCTGCACTACTAGTAAGCCCCAATTGCTCACCAGTTTGTCATTCGCGTCGAGCCAACCATTCTCTTTCGAAAGTGTAGATCGATCTACGAAGTCCGAGAAACCACGCCCCCCACCGGGATAGCGGAACCCTGTGAGGCGACGAACCTGGACGACGGCGGCAGTGACAGAATACAGGACCAAGCCATTACGATAGACTTGACCCTGTCGTGGTGGTTCACGAGCTCCATTGTGCATTGAATTTGTGATCCGAAAGGAAAGGCATCGACTGTACCTGCTCGAACAGTGACTTGCTCATGGAGCTATCGGCAGCAACTCCGGTGTAATCACAAGTTAAGGCGCCCATAGCATGAATTGCCACTGTCTGTTGTATACCAGCCATTCATGCTTCAAAGCGTATATCTATTCCATGACGATATTAGTAGTGCAGAGAAGTTTCGTATAAGTGATAAATGGGAACATGAGCTTTGATTCGGGCTGATGGCATACCGCGCACTCTCTCTGTGTCAGTGACATGATATCACGATACCGTTTCAGCTAACAATAGTAGTCGAGTGTGTTGCCCAGACGCATCATCTGTTCACCTATCTTTTCGTTGAAATTAACGAAAGCTCCCAAATATCCTTCCTTGCTCCTGGAATCGCCGCTGGGATACACTTGTAACTGACCCGTGGTTGCTGTTGCACGATTAATCACGAAGTTTAGAAAGATACCCGATGATGGGACGGCAAAATGGAATATGCCAACGTAGTATACCGATCAGTCTCACATATACTTCAGAAGCGATAGGTTAGTATGGCCAGAAATCTTTCCATTCAACGAAAGCTATACAGTCAGCAAGGACGCTCACTCACGTGGTAGCTGAAGGAATCTGTCACCATTGTCGGGGATTTCACGACAGTACTAGTATCTTTGGGGTCGACTTGGAACTCCATGGTCACACTTGAAAAATACTTAGGGGAATGGACCCTGCTTTTCTATGTCTTCAGGCGAAGCCACAGAGGATATAAAAAAACTCAGCGCTGGAAGCTCACACCAATGCCATCAAGATTCTCGCTGGAGTAGATGATGGCATCGGATAATGGAATTTCGACGATGGAAATACTCAACTGACGTAGGACGTGCGTAGCCCATGACATGGCGCACATGCATCCTTATCACTGGAACGCGACAACAACAGTAATACTGAATAGTAATACTGGGACTAGCGATTCAAAGAACCCTGAGGCGGCCGATGACGTAGACATGTAATCATATTAGGATTCGCGCTTCGTGCGTTTAGCATCCGAGTTCTCCGGATGTTCATCTCTAACGTTAACTTTCTTCCCACAGCCGCTATTCCTGAAAATATCACTTCAATAGGTAATAAACGAGTCCATAGTAATTACTCCAGGATCACAGGTTGTTCTGAATTTGGGTCGGGTGCTGCTGGTAATGAAGCAGAAACCGATACACGTAAAACCTGATAAACTAGTTGTAAGATACGGTACCATGAACAGAATACCCACCGCCTCGCCCGAATCATTAATCCATCCGAGAGTCTCGTTACGCAGCTGATCAATGGGGATGAGTGCAGGGCAACCCCAGGTTCGATCCTCGTTATTAAATGTGTGTATAGAAGTCCAACGCTGAGAGAAAAGACTATAGGAAACTTAAAATTCGTACGATACGATGGTATTGTAGGCAAACAAGATAGCCCCTGTTTGGATTCGCAGGCTCTTTGTGAATCCTGAGTTTCCTTAAACGCAGAAGTGATACAATGCTTACGATAGATTTCGCCTTATTTTTGTGGTTTATCAACTTTATCTTCAACTTGAGAATGCCCAGTGACTTATTACCTGTATGAGAAAACCGAGCACAAATCACATATAGCCCCAGAACCACTCGATTTTTTGGTGTACGGGTTTCGAGCCATTACAAACGGAGTTATCACATTCTGACTTACCTAGGGAACTTTCGAATTCTAGTACCGTCCATGCTAGCATACAGAGGTCGCGCGGTGATTGTTGGGAAAACTTTGGACGAATCGCTTCAAGTTGCTGGAAAGTTTTCGCTTTCAGCTCTTCTATTTTGTTGTTCACATTCGAAAATATAGAAATAAACTCGGAGTATGATCGCAGAAGCAATTGATAGGACTGCCTCCCCAGTATATGATAGATAGTTACCTCGCTGCCCAAGTAAGTGCAAGTAAGCAGCAACGCTCCGCGTGGATTTCCGTGTATCAGCACCACCAGGGTATACGACAACCTAGCAGTTGACCCTCTTGAGTTGCAGCCAAGTCTCATCTCTCAGCAAGCCTACTTGAAATTTATAATTTCCTTTCCATGTTGGTGGTGATTTAAATTCATCTCCGATATCATATTCTTCACGACCATTGAATCGGACTTCATGCTCGTTGGGCTTCAATGGGTCTGGATCCTCCTTAACCACTGATGCAGTAGCTCGGAATACCTATGAAATTGAATGCTTCACGACGATTAGGTTGCCACCGAAGAAATCATCGAATTTTTTTATCATTGTTTTTCTCACCAGTTTGCCCTGCTCATCCAGCCAGTCGTTCTTTTTAGAGAGTTCAGATCGGTGAGCAAATCTCCTCCAACCATTAGATAGCCCAGGATATACGAACCTCGAGAATTCCTTCGCCTAGATGAAAGGTTGCGGTGGATCAGAACAATATCATTACGATGGACCTGGACTGGTCAGTGTGGTTCACGAGCTCTATACTGTATTTCACTTTGGATCCGAGAGGGAAGACGTTCACTGAACCTACACGAAGAGGGGAATAGGGATCCCCCGAGGGATACAATTCGTGCGTGTGGTCATGTCACACTCACTAGTAACACTAATGATAACAGCCGTTCACGAACATGAACTTCGGGTTGGTATTCTTCGAGGTTTCTAATCTCAAGTTCAATCTCCGAGATTAAATATATTATCTCACGGATTGAGTCACCACTTAATCCAAAGTTCCAATCCACTATCGAAAGCATCATTTGCAGAGCTGTGATCATGTCACGATAATCGTACTACCTTTCTTCTCCTCGAAATAAACGTAAGCCGCCAAGTATCCCGCCTTGCTAAAGGGAGCGCCTTTGAGTTTCACGTGTACCTGACCACCACTTTTTGACACCGTCTATTTGACAGGAATCGCGGACAGCTGGGCAATGACAACCTGACCGTCACCAGCCGTATCACATGCTTAACATTAACATTAAGTTGTGAGATTCAACGAAACCTTTGCAGTCAGCAGCGACGCTCACTCACGTGGTAGCTGAAGAATTCTGTCACCATTGCTGGGGATTTCACAACGGTGCTTTCATCGTTGGGGTCGACTTGGAATTCCATGGTCACACTTGAAAGAGAATGCTAACAATGAGGGGAACGCCACGAAGAACAGGAGATGTTCGCATGAAACTATCATGATTGAAGAGTCTCTCAGAGAGACGAACTGGTCCGAGTCTGACAGATGCTGGGTGAACTCGAAACGGTCATAAAAGAACCTCAATATCACGCTCAGATCTAGAAGTACCGTCAAACCCACATCGAAAAGACCACAGAACGAGGACCAAAATCAACGCCAATCTATCGCTGATATACGAAAACACTTTCTGGTGAAATAGCAGGCAGATGCTTATATCATACTGGATCGCCGATCTCACAGAGGAGTTACTCCGCCGGAGTACTCCCACTCTAGCACGCTTTCCTCCAGACTTTGGTCGCTGATCATTCTTGGGCTTCTGCGCCAATACTCCGACTAGAACGAAATAGGTTTATAGACAGTTCAAGTTCATCGCAAGTACTTGAGAGCATTGAGATACAATTTTAGGAGGAGGCGCGCCTCCAGCCATGACCGGAAGTACAGCTGCTCTGATTACCTGCCATGTGGCTAGCATTTCGCTTGTCACGCGAACTCGTCTCAATAGCGTAATATACAGAGAGAGATACTCACAGAGTGATACTCACAATCTCTTGATCCTCATTTAGCCAGCCACTCCCCTCTTTCCGTAAGGCTTCGAGAGGTATTAGTTCAGGGCAGCCCCAGCTGCTTCTGAGGGTGTCGAAGGTGTGAATTGCCGTCCACTTCTGAGAAACACCTCGGACTGAGCTCAGCACCAAAAAGCTGGAGCGTTCGCGCATTTCTCTTGCATCCATAGCACAGCCACGCCCAGGCATATATACGTTCCACCTACTGTTATACACTATCAGCAAACAGTAAGGCCTATCAAAATGCGCCCCGAAAATGCTCACAATGCTCTGCTTGAAGTCTTTGTGATTTAACGCTTTCATCTTCAGCTGCACCCCACAATCCTCTCCAGTATCTAGAGAAGCCTAAATACCAGAGAACGTCTATGCTACCCCGGACTCGACGATATGCGACTGGCTACGATGTTGGAAGTAACGTGTTTACACGGCAAGGAGACGAACTTCGACTGCCCAGTAGGCAGTGCCTACTCTCCCCATCACAATGTGCCTAGTTAGTTACTATGCTTTACTGAATAGAGTATTTCGAAGGTTACAGTAACCAGTAACAACGCTAATGCAACGTTGTTCATTGTTAGGTTAACCAGTATGCCTGGGATGAATCTCACCTAATCTATCCAGAAGATGAATGTATGCGGCAAGGAATGGCTGCTGCTTTGGATTTGTGCTAATACCTCCAGGATATACCGCTACCTAAAAGAAATTACAACGTCTTCTCTGAAGAGCCTGAAATCTTGCTCAGTTTTAGATCGTCGAGTCCAGCAGTTCACCCACTTATGGCCTACTTGAAATTTATAGTTTCCTTTCCATGTTGGTGGTGATTTAAATTCATCTCCGATACCATATTCTTCACGACCATCAAATCGGACTTCATGCTCATTGAGATTTAGTCGATTTGGATCTTCTTCAACCACTGATGCACGGATTTGGAATATCTTCCAGACCACGTTTCCAAATGCGAGGTCACATAGAGCGTACAATGTTATCCTGTTGGTCCAGCCATATTTTCTTATCTGCCAAAGCCTCTCGTTCGACAAATTTTGGCCATCCCCATATGAGGCTGGGATAAACCTTTCTACAGAAGCTTTTCACCTAGCAAGTAAGGAAATCACTACAGGGCACGCCATTTCGCGTTCTCCGAGACTTACAATAGGCCTCGATGCATCCTGATGGTTTAGAATGTGAACTTCCATCTTTACATCTCTCCCAAGCGGAAAGGCTTTATACGAACCTGCAGTCACACCGAGCTAACCCCATACACAACGCTGGATAGTACACAAGCACACAACGGTGCTTCGACAACAAGTATACCCCACCTACCCTTCTTTTCTTCGAAATGAAGAAACACGCCAAGATAATCCTCGGAGTTGTTACTCTGGCGTACTTCAACCTTAAAAACAATTAGGGAAGTGACTACAAAACGTTTGCTGCAGGCAAACCCGTACAGATGATGTAACTAGAAAGATTACCCGGAAGTTAAAGGACTCAGTGGTCATCACTGGAGAGACCATGGTTTCCTTGGCCGAAGCTGGCACTTGGAACTCTGCAGTCAGGACTCCTTAAGAGAGATATTCGGTATCCAAGCCTAGCGAAACGCACCTTCCATAGCTTGGGGAGGGAGAAGGAACACCATTACAAAGAACTTGCTACCGAGGAGTGACTGCTCTATGAGAGACAATGGATTGGAGGCTGCGTTGGTGACGAAAACACTGTGGCTCTGGGTCACTAAAGACGTCATCGCGGTGCAAAGACACTCTCCTTGGTCCTCTAACGCAACTGTGAAGATATAATACATGTCAAGCTTTCTAGATACGAGTAACAATTTAACATGTCCAGGAATCTCAATTAACCCCACCAAGGGCGACCACGGGCTCCGTCCAATCCATACCGAATAGCTTCTCAAGGCACTCCAGGGGAAATGCCACAGCCGTAAGATTAAGTTCACGGAGCGCGACTGTGCCTACACCATACATGCGCCTAGCGGGAGGTGAGTCACCTCAGGCGACAGAAGCACTGCAGAGGAAAGGTTACTAGATTTGCTAGGGATGGAGCATCCCATCAACTCCATGTCTTTCACGGCCCACCAGTTTTCATCATACCTGAGCGGTTCTACCAGGAACCATACTGGGGCGGAGCTGCGCAGAATGTACATGTCTAGATACACTGAAACCGTGTCATCTCTGCTGTCTACGGCCGAGAACCATACAGGATCCCATCCAGAATAGTCGGCACAAATGCGAAGCACCTTGGGTTCCCTGAGGTAGTGCAACACCAGCATGGTGGTAGCAGACAATAGCTACCACTCATCAAGAGCTGTAATGTATCTTCTCCGTCCACCACCGGAGGATCGCCGTGCCAACTCCAGCGCTATACTGGACCAATTAGCTGCACTAACCACCAAGTCAATGTCTCGAGTGTGTGGCAGATGGTCCTTCTCGCGAACAGCTCCTAAATGCCCTCACCATAAGTGTAGCCCTCATCCCTATCGGCCTACCCAGTAGAGTTCCATAAATTGGTGTATAGGATATGGTCAACGAATTTAGAACGTCCAATATATCCCGCAGGATTTGATGTTGAAGATCAGAGCAGCATAGGACGCCAGAGCTAGACATTGTATCTGATATCTGTACACATTGTAAAAGGACCACATAGATGCAACCTCACGACGTTCTGGACTCTGTCCTTGTAGCTATCCTTGCAACTCCCATGTCGGCTGCATGGTGGTGTCCGACACAACAGATCAGCGGTACTCGTCATTGAAAGTGGTTCACTGCTCAGAGGGAGGTTGCTCACACCAGCTGCAAGAGATGCCTGAATCTGGTTCTCGTAGATGGCTTTTAACGTATCTTCTGGTGTACGCTGTCTCTCATTGAAGATGCTTTCCATACGTTGATGTATGTACAGATTCAAAAGTATGACTAATACAGTTGTTTGAAGGAACTGGGACCAACCACCAGTAACCAGGGCGACTCCTAATAACGCTGTGAGTAGTAACTCAGATAGGTGCCCATCCAGTATGGCTTGAAAGCCCGGAAAGAACACACGTGCCGGAGGGGTTACAGATTGCTGTAGCATTTCCGCAGAGTCTATGAGCTGCTTCACCCCAATCGTCCAGGTACTCATGTCATAGTAACCTTCTTCTGTAACCCCACCAGTGATCCACAATCTACCATGAAATACGGTGGCACCAGCAGACAGGCGTGTACCACTTGGGAAGGTGACAGAACGGTACCATTTCGGAGTAGGCTCTGCTAGGTCTAATGAGTAAATACTGGAGTACCCCACAACAGCGATCCAAGCTCCAAGTCCTAGCGAGACCAAAACCGGTTTACTGTGATCAAGTCGGAAAGGCAAAGGCGAGCATTGATGCCAGTTCAAATAGCGGTCGGTAGGGCAGAAAACGCGGGAGTCAATACCGAGAATAGCAACTTGGTTAGAAGCAACTACTGTGCCGATGCAACCTTCAAACGGTAGTGTATGTTCTCCTTTTCTCCACGTGTTGTCGAGGTTACGAAACCATACATCACACAAGAGCTGACCACTCGCAGATCGCCCACCAAAAACTGCTAAGTCACCAAAGGGCTGTAGTAAGACACCGTGGCAGTGTCTTCCGCTGACTTCTGCTGGAGCACTCCTCGTTATACACTTCAAAGCACCCTGTTTTCTTAGGTTACAAGCTAAGTGTGTCGCGTTGCCAAGATCAGTGAGACCACCATAGATTTCAATTCTATCCTCTTGCGCCAATACTTGGTGATAACTCCTGCCACTTGAGAGCCCTTCAACTGGCAGTTGCCGCCATTTGCGCATCGAGGTATCGAATTGCCAAATGTCATCAAGGCGTCCTAACGGGACATCTCGTAAAGCTACAGAACTTCCAAGGTCACCACCTATATTAACTTCTCGTGACATATATGCCTCAGTGAATGAACTATTTACAACACCATGGCCACCCACTAGAAGAAGGCGTTCTCCCATTACCACCAAGCTGTGGCCAGCACGGGGCGACCACTCATTAGAACTATAACTCATCCGACACCAATCGAGAGGGTCCGCCGAGCATTCCCATGAGAACAGGGAATCATCATCCGCGGTGAAAAGGGCAACATTACTCAACTTTCCTTGATTATAATGGATGTGGGCCGTGCAGCTCATGCTTGATAGTTGGCATCTCTGGGATCGAACATCATAATTACCGGATCTACACAAAATGTTGTGAGCGCAACGATCGGCACACTCCTTTAGGCTCTCTGTGAACCGGTTCAACAAATCCTGCCATACTTCACAGTGTGCTCCAAGTGGAACGTAACGAAATACTATCGGAAGAGGTATAAGCCTGTCTAGTTCATCATCTTTGTCATTCTCCGATACAAGATCCGACCGCCGGGAAGAAAAACCATCTACAGGTAGACGAGTGATGCCATCGTAGTGAAGGTTACGTGCCCAGACAATACTTATAGCAAGATATTTCAGTTCACCACACCTATTGCATCTTTCAATAGCGGGAGCCCTTGGCGTCCATACCAGCGGTTGAGGTTCTGGCTGACGAGCTGTCAGAGCATCAACAAGGTCGCTGCTGCCAAGAAATCTCAGGGTTTTTAAGACTTCTTTGCCGCCTATTATGAGACTCGACAGTAGCATATAAAGACGCTCCTGCTCTGAGAGTCGTGGCTGCACCCACCATTCCACTGACCTTGGCTCCCCCTGAGCTCTACCCGATCGTTGGTCAGACATACACGTTCTGAGTATGTCACGCGCTTGAGTATGAAGGTGGTCTAACACTATCTGAGGCACGCTTTCATGCAGCCAACATTTGAGGATGTATTTGGGGATAAGACGTAGGAGGGCATATCGCTCAACCGGGACACGTGAGAGAGTCGGAGCCTGGGAGGGGAAATGATTCCCTTGCCATGAAGTAAAATCGAAGTCAATATGATCTTCTATGCCACCCAACTTTTGCCTGGTGGGCAAAGACCACTCTGCCGACGAACCCACCGATTGGGAGAGAGCAGAAAATGGTAGGATTAAACAGAACCTCATACGAATCCCTATGAAGGCAATAGTAAGAAAATAAACCAATGCTCCGCTAGCTCTAGCATTTCAGGTGTTTCATGCGAAATGATTGAGATTCGTCTGAGCATGCGATACATTATCATTATCATGCTTATCAGGTCTTTCAGATGTTGAACGTTGACCAACGTTTCCCAAAGCCCATCAGCTACCATCCTTGACTACTAGTTAACGCAATAACGTGCTTTCTAATAACAAACCACTATCAACCACTATCTTTGCTATGCCTGTTGGCAACATACCACATAAGACATTATTTCAGCAAGATGGATTACATCAAGCTGTGTACTCGATAAGAATATTTTCACAATCTTAATGATGGTGGACATCTTCAGCTGGCTCCAATCTATAAAGATGTGGTTCAAACTTCCTAGCCAAATGCCATTGCTGGTCTACGAAGAACTGTTCACTCTTCAGTTGAGCGATTGGCGCTGGAAGCTAACATGATAAACTCTGGACTGTAGAACTGAAGCGCCAAGACTCACCCCGGTGGTAACTCCACGCATATGTCCAAGTGTGATTGCCATATGGACAGTATCAGGACGCCTGTACCTAAAACACGAAAAAATCTACATTAAGAAGACTGCTGTACCTGACTTACATTTTCGGGGAGGTACCAAGCTCTTGCTGAACGATGTTCTCGAGCGCGGAGTCGGCCTGTCCCCTAGGCCAGTTCGGAGGCTTGCCCACTTGAGTGCCAGCTGTGGCCATCATCTTCTCCTCGTTTACCTATCAGCACTCTTTCTACTTTTCAACAACCGTGTCAGCTTCTTACCGTGTTACAGTCACCAATGGCGAATATATTCTGATGTCCGGCGACCTAAGACATTAAGCACAAAGTCTACACTTAGCAAACGCTTGCGGGTATCCGCCTACGTGGAGGAAGTCATCAACTTTGACTCTCCCGCGATTGTCGAAAACATCATCAGGCAGTCCAGTAGCACCTCGCAACCAGCTGGTATTGGGTTCAGACCTGTCACGTGGAAAATGCAAATACATATCCAAGTTGAGGATTCAAGATTAGGTGAGACATTCGAAGGAGAGTCTAATGTCAGATGCCGTGTAGGACACTCGAAAGGCGATCTCGACTTACCCCATACATAGGAAAACAAGATCTGGCTTGGCTGAGGAACCATCAGAAAACTGAACTTCACCAGGATCTGGCAGAGGACGGGCTCAAATGAACACTAAAGAGGCTCCGAATTTTACTTTTGATAAATGGTTTGTCCTTGAACTGTTCCCTAGTGATATTAGTTGCACTTACACCAGAACGTATGTATATCTTCAAATCTTATAACTCCCAAGCGAGCAGTTTTAGACTTACCCCAAGGCCCTTCAGTTCTGTCTCAACCTGCTCTATAAAGTCAAAAGGCAAGAATCTGATAATATCACTATGCAGGAGCAACGAGCTGGCTGACATCTACCCTTCACGACCCGTAGCAGTGGCCGGCTGGAGGATTCGGTTGCCCTTTGTGACGATGCTCAGTTTCTTACTGGGATACTTCTGATTGATCTCACCAATTATCTCGATAGCTACTGGACCACCTCCGATGAACATCTAATAGCCATTAATGAAACATAGAGCATCCCACCCGACCTACAATCTCCTTTGCCTCTTCAATGGCCTTAGCACTCTCTTGGTAAAAGTCGAGAATCTGCTTAGTCATCGTATAGGCTAAATTATAAACAAATATGTATCGTATGCGGAGAAAGGTTATCAGCAGGCTTACAGACAGGAGGATCTGCCGGACCAGTATTGACAGCCCCAGTAGCAATAACCAAATAGTCGTATGGTACCGTCTGGCCACCATCTACTATCACCGTGTTGTTAGGGACATCAATTCCGATAGCCTGAATAGGGTAGAGAGACAAACTGACTGAGAGCAACAGATATGACAACTTACTGGCTTGAAGATTTGCTGTACGTTAGACTTGAATAAAGTGTTTTGCGGTATAACCATATGTTTGCCCCACTCAGGTCTCACACAAGCTCGAACACCACCAATCTGATAAGGAATGGCTATTCAGCAAGGCCAGGTGATTTGCCTACCTTATGGACCAAACCAGCGTATCGAGCTTCAATCTGTGTTACACCAGTGAAAAGATCCTGGCCTAGGATCGTAGCCCCTTGGCCAGCATAGCCACCACCTGAAAGGAACAGCAGATGTCCATAATGTACGATGAGTGATATCCATACCAACAACGACCAGCTTCTTATTAGATTGGAAATTACGAGGCACTGCGCTGAACGAACTTCCCATGGCTGATGAAGTGTAACAGGCTGAGGGAGAGTGTACCAAAACAATGAACAACTCAAGGGCTGAAATGTATTAATATAAAACTATGAATTTGGACACAAAGACATAACACAATGTAACAGCCTAATAATAGTTTGTAATGGTCAGTTAAATATTCGATGTTTAACGCGCTAGACCGAACCTGATGATTTGTGAACTACCACAGTATTACCAGAATACTTCGCTTACCTCCTCGCTGAGGCCTAACATTAGATTTGAGCTCACCAACTGGACTGGTTAATCTCTCTCGGTCATGACGCATCTTCTCAATCTCTGTTCTAAGTGTTTGAACGTATATTGGCGCATACCTACGAACAGCACCCGTTCATATACCCTCAAAGGTATACAGCGGCAGATATATGGGATAATGAACTTACACGCACATATGGTCTCCAACAAAAGACAAGAAAACCTGCAATAGTAGCCGCATCTTGCCCTCTACAAGTGATAATGTCCATGGTTGTTTCCCTAAAAGAATAACATCTCGTATTAAGTTGCATAAATTCCCTGTACCTAGACAACCTCTAGGCAACAACATAACTGCAAGTTTTGCCCGAGCAGCTTCGGTGTTGGCTGGTGAGTCTCCCGCTAGAGGTGTTCTTGGGCTCTTCGGCACTGACACAGCAGAAGCATAGACTCTACAGGTCATTGTATACTCTAGCCCTACCTTCGGTACTCTCAGCATCACCTTGCGAGACCTCAGCAGTCTTTGCAGGGACTGCAGTCGGGCCAACTACTTGGGATGAAGGCTCTCCTGCCTTTTTAAGGGCTTCTTCAAATGATTTCTCAACCCTAGACGACAGCAAGCGTATGACTGCTGTTTGCTGGCCTGTAGGTTTCTCGATATCTCTTTGACACCTATCAGTACATTTATTAACACAATATAAACCCCCAATCCCACCCATTGAGAGCAGTGATCATACGGTCCATCTTTCCATTGTCAATCAGTTCAGTTCGTATATCAAGACCAACCTGACCCACACTCCTCCACTCAATGACATAATGAAATCTACCTCAGACATAGCGCTCATAATTTCGTGTAGCAGTTCATCAGATGTCGTCTCTTGATCTGCTCTATCTGACTTTGACGCTGGCTTCCGCCCGGGATGCTGCTTCTCTGGCATTGTTGCCAACACCTAACATAGGGCGATCCCTACGTACACGAGCCCTACTTATTTCTCACACTCTTTGCTTCAATAACCCTCCATAAGTTGTCAAACATCGTTGTCATAACAGGTACATTTGTAGTCAACTTTGTGGGTAGTTTAAGCTGATGCAGTACTACTGCGATAGCCGCAAGTTCAGCTATTGCCAGTAGCTCATGGGCGAATTGAATGAGTCGAGATGTATCAGGCCTCAAAGGCTCTGGTATCTACTCATCAGTTAATCGAATAATGAAATGTAACTGTAGCTACCTCGTGACTATCACGTAAGGTGTCCTTATCAACACCATGGCAGCATAGCTCGGCTAGCTCTAATAGAAGTAATCTGAGTAGTAAAGCAGGTGAATTTGAATCAACTAAAACCAGGACTTACCGTCCGGCCAGCTGGTGCATTAGAGCCTCCGATTTGAGGCTTGCCTCCACAATACTATCCGCACTCTCCCCTAATTTCAGTAGACCACTACGGAACATTTTCTTTGTGGCTGACATATCCACCACACCAACATCGATCATCTGATAGATGCGAATCATGAAACCAAGTTCACGGACAGTTACATACCCTCATGAAGTGCTCGAATTCAAGCTGCCGTCTCTCCTTCATTGTTACCTACACAATACAGACATCGATAGCTAAACCATACTCGTGCATGAGATCACTCTAGAGACAATTTTCTTGCTCGAAACTTGAGGAGCAATATCGAGCCAGAGCTGCGTTATCAAATATCCTACAGTGCTTACATATCAGAAAAACAAGAGCACTAATACCATGTATTTGCCCCTTCGGTGTCCCATAAACTACTTGTGTTGTCCTATAGCTTTGTAGCTCTGCCTCGAGCACATCACACTGCTCAAACAGGAATGATAACGAGTCTACAATCTCCTTGTGGAAGGCATTCATAGCCTCCTGTAAAGAGACACATACCATCATTAAAGCCCAACAGGGTGGCTACCTCTGGGGAATCGTACTCACTCAAAGCTGGCTTTTTCATGATGTCGTTCTCGAACCATTCAACAGTTTTCTTATGCGACGCTGGCGACTCCAGCCTATATAACATATCAACTACTACCCGCAGCACCTACAGCGGAAGAATAATACACCATACAACCAAAGACGTGCTTAGTTAGCTACCTGTACGAAGGTCTCGCGATCGAATGCCTGATGTTGTATCTGCTGCTTCAGTAACTCTAAATCAAGTCGAGACGCAAACTCGGGTTGGCGGGCCTAGACAATGGAAATATCAGGAGTGGTATTAAACCACTTACTACCTGCGGCAGAAAACTGCACATGCGTGATCGAAGTTCAGACAGTCGTGCGAAAACAAAGGAGTAGTCTGGTGGTCGTTTCTGTAGATCCTCTCTATGCAAGTCCCAAAAGGCCCTGCGGTAGAAAAGCAGTCGCAGACAAAAGCTCCCAGCTAAGTCGCTAACCTCTTAAATGTCTTAGCAATCCTATCGGCCATTTCCTTCTCTTTATCATCAGTGAAGGCTTGGTCCATGTATCCCGTTGTACCAGACCACGTTAGCTCCGGGCAGGTACGCACTAAAAGCCAGCGTGGCAAAAGTAGGGAAGAAGATAAAGCTTACAAGTGTGATAAAATAGCCATTCACTAGTAACAAACGATAGAGCATTAGACAACTGCTTTACGTTACGTAAACCCGCCTCTCCCATTCGAACATGAACCTGTCGTGCGGACGGTTGATGTATCTACCATGAGCAATCTTATCTACCCACCTCAGCAATCAGTGCCCTGAGACGATCCACCATCTTCGCGGGTGGGTATTGCCCATGGGCAGCTATATTACGTAGTAAACTGATGCGAAAATAAATACCGATACATCGAGCTTTTACCTGTCAACTTCATCCACTAACTTCTGTTTGCTACGATTCAGAGATCGTGACTCGTCCAGTAGGCTTTCGCTACGGTTGATACTGATAGAAGAAGGGTGAAAGCAATGACATATCCTATTCAGTATTACCTTTTAGGCACAGATCTTGTGCTTTGGCTATTACGGTCACTACTCTCACTGGGAGGGTCTGGACTAGGCTTTAGAGTTGGCTGAGGGGTGGACGAGGCCGCTGTTCTAAGGCAATAATGCACTGACTGTTACAGGGAATATGACTACCCAGTTGACTGTAGCTTCTGAGGAGCTTGGAATATCTTACGAGGGGATGATATAGATTCCATCTCACTCGACGATACGCTCTCTGGCCGCTGCTCGTCTTGGTTTGTGCCTGCCGGTGTGTTGGGTGGTGTGGGATCAGCTCCCTCTTCATTGGCTTCCTGTGAGCTGCCACAGTCACTTGACTCTTTATCATCATCTCTTTGACTTTGATAAATCTTATAGGCACTGTAGCCCGCAGCTGCAGTTAAACAAACCGCACTAATGACTTTGATAACAGTGGACAGACCAGAACCGGTAGAAGTACTACTATTTGACGCTGGCATACGTAAAAATCATAACACTAGGCAAAGTAGATCGCCCTACTCTACGGCATCACGAGCCAACGAACGATGCCGGCATGACCTAATTTGCATCTTTCGTCTATCGCTCCGTCTCCTGGGAGTAGCGCGCGCCTGGCACAACGAACTCTGAAGAAGTTGTTGCAATACCGTTATTGAGGCTGCGTATTTTGCAGGGGTTAGTCTGTTAAGAGACGTAATAAGTCAGCAAGGGTAGTTTAGGTTAGAAAAGTAAGATTAGCATCTGCGCGAAAGAATATGATATAAATGAAACGTGGGACGCCGGGTTACCCGTCTGTTAACAGTCAGAAGGAATAATCCACTTCTATATTAGAGCATTTACTGGCATGCACACTTTCATCCCGAAATTGTATTACGGCGACTTAGTTGATTATTGTTAATCATGGCTGCTGTCACATCAATGACTACAGCGAAAGACACTGGAGGTGTCAGTTCTCCAGATGATGCGGAATTCAAAGACTGTAATAGTATAGATGCAAGCAGAGTAGACGAACAGTCTATCGAAGAGGATTCTCCTAAGAGTACCATGACGCCCACACACAGTGAGCATGTAGCTGATGATAGTAAAGGGGAGTCTAAACCAGAGCAGACGACACAGCACAGTGATACTGATGTGGCTTCTGATATGGGTAATTCTCATCGCACGAGAAGTCACGATAGTATCCAGTCGAATGCAAGTGCTGTCCAGCAGACAGCACTAGCAGACTCAAGCGCTGATGCCGCTGGCAAGTCTCATGTTGAGGAGGCTGGAAACGCTGATATTAGTAGAAAAGAGGAACGAAAAAGTGATGATGAAATCTGCAAAAAAATTCCACAGCCCATCAGCGCTATTCCGGTGATGCCTCCACCCAGTGACGCTTCTGATGCTGATGGTACTACATGGTCATATTCTGCAGGCAGATAAGTTATTTGAAACTAGGTGTAGCACCAACAGGGGAAGATCCAGTTAAAACTGAAAAGGAAATGAAAAAGCAGATGACATGGGGAGAGACTTGGCGGTCTTTGACATTAGCTCCGAGGGCTGCGGGGGTTATGATGAAAGTAGTAATGGGGTAGTGATCCAGAAGTGACATATGGGGTGCTCCATGTATATAGGGAGGGATAAATCGACAGCTCTGACGTAGGAATGGAATATCGATTGTCGAATAATCTCAAGCCTTCCAAAATTTGTCTTGGGCACTGCCGGTATCTGTACATCACAGATTGTGTCGGTCTCGTTATTCAATCTGACACGTGCACATGCTGCGTTGGCGCCACTTGCCGCAACGGGAAGGTTGATTAATGATAACAATCGAAAATTACCACAGCGATACGATGCTAGGCGATATAAAACAAGACACAATCATTCACTATATATTCTAGTATTGGAGGTCACGATAGTGTTGTTAACGCTTAAGCTGTGTGGATCATAAAGTCTATTACTTATCACAGGTCCCAATTCGTCGTATGTTTAGTAAGCCCAGAAGGCCGACATGGAATACTCAGATGGAGACGTACTAATGGAAATGTCAGTCTTGCAACCAATAACGTCGCCTTTTTAGATATATAAGCGTTATGCGATCAGCTGGCAAGAATGCCCCTCGGCATGATCTGCGGGCAGTCCGCGCTATCGCCAATACGACGGTTCCGAATATTCTCCTCCCTAGTGGTGTGGTAATATACCTGGGTAGGAGTGGGTAATTACTGCCTGCGGTGGGTTCAGTTTCGATGTAAACAGTACATAGCATTTCAAGAGCGAGACGGTGAAGGTCGCCTACATCAACCAGTTAAGATAGGTAAGTTACATTGCCAAACATCTAGGCATGTTCATTCAATAGTATGTTAGATTGGATCTGGGCCAAGACTGTTACTCCCGAGCGAGACCAGAGCGGTCATGTTCTGAAGGAATGTCCGACAAAGGAGGAGTTACAGCGAAGCTCGGTCATCCTGTAATATTAGCAAACAGCATGTAGAAAGTCGACTAGAAGGAATTTGTAATCTATTGTATGATTCTACTCACGTGGTGAAGAATACCGTTATTCTTTTCGTAAACGTACACCAATAACAGCTCAGCGTGTCGATACTTGTGTTAGCATTAGTATAATATATCAGATACGTCCATGGAGGGGGATTCTGCATGTGTAGCAGTGGAACGCATCGGCATCTTCTCTACACTTTAGCCCTTAAGACAGAGAATTGTATGATGTAATACTAGCATATGATAACGCCTGCCTAACTCTTATCCCAAATAGATGCTGCGTTAATTACCGTCAACCACCCGAAAGCAGTCTCCTGGAATCCACGTCAGACGTGGAATGCATGTACGTCTTTACATCTTTACGGTAATCGAATTATGGTAGGCGAATCTCAGGTATCGATATCTCATCTCAAATCTGGATGTTTCCCCTGATCGCATTGCCATCGCTGGTGATTCAGCCGGTGGGGATATGGCAGTTCTTGCTTTGGTTCAGATAAGAGACAAAAAGGTGGCATGGTACAACTGGTTTTCTATAAAAGATTACCGATTAGCAGATACCACTTCCAGGATGTGCATGTCTTCTCTCTCCGTGGGTTGACCTCGCAGACAAGGTTGACTATTTCGATGTGACTCCTCAGCAGACTCCTAGGGTAGCGCTCTACTAGGGTGCGGGAAGAATATCATGAACCTTCTGTTCAGGAGCTTCCTGGATCTGAAAGCGTCACAAGTAGCGATCGGCAGCGACGACGACGGAGAAGGAACAGTAGTCGTCGGAAGAGCAGTGACTTCTCTGACGAGTGTGTGGATTACCTTCCTTCCGACTTGGTAAGCCAGTGCTCTTCGACCCTCGGTTTTTGATGTTTGTCTGTTAGGTTGTTGAGTTTGCGCAACTAGCTATTGGTGACATCTCAGCGGATGATCCACGAGTGTCAGCCATGTACGCAGACCTCCGCGGGTTGCCACACATGCTAGTAGGAATCACTTGATATAATATCTGTGTCTGCTAACATTTTTTCAGATACATGCGGGTCAAGCAGAGCTTTTACTGCCACAAATAGAGCGCTTCGCTGCTAAGTTCTCAGCTCAAAAGTCAAATAAAGTGGAACTCGAGTATAAAGAATTCGAGGACATGGTAGCAGCGTTGGGTTGGTATTACCTATCAATTAGATGATCAATCACACTGATGCATTACTCAGCTTAAAGGGTGGTGCCTGGACAGGCATTTGATATCTATTCAGGTTCACGTTTTCCAGCTGTTCAGTTTTTGCTGCGGCCCTGATGAGGCCCCCAACCGGTCACTCTCGGACATAGCTGATTTCGTAAGATTTATCATGATTCTCCAGTGGTGGTCGTTATAACCCAACTCTCATCAGATACAACGGCATACTCAACCTCGAGCTCCCTCTGACGACGCCAATCCATTATCATGACCAGTAACCATTTAAGAAGGAACAAAATGAGCACTTCATTCACCCACCGTCTGTAACTCAGTGCACGTGAGACCTTATATCATTGCATTAAGGCAAGGTTCTGTCTAGCTCCTTTTGTGAGCTAAAAGTCCTTTTTAACATTTCCTCTTCGTTACCTGTACTTCTCTCGAGCCGAGTTGAGTAGATGAAATGATGAGGTACCCCATAGTTCCCGGCACGATTATTCTGCCCGCTCCTCCCCCTTGTTCTCCCATCCGTCCCTCACCTTATGCATCCTATATGCTTTGTGTGCTGCTTATTGTAGCGGTACTCATCAACTTTTGTGCTGCAGTAGGCGAGGGAGCCTCTGATAACAGCAATGAACGTTGGGTCAACGAGATTAATCTGTATCGATGCATTCATGGCCTTCGGCCACTTTCGTGGGACGCGAGTCTGGCCGAGGCTGCTTCTGCACTAGCTAATAGTTTGTCTGCTACTGGGAGTCTCTTTATACCTGATCCGCATAGGAACACGATTGCTTTTGGTTTTGGGGAGTTCCTATGTAGCAACCGATACCGTCAATTTGACCAGACTTGTGCAGTATGGTTTTGGTATCTTCAATATCTTGATACTATGGGTCAGGATGGTTGTGGGCACTCCCCGATCAAGGGCAAGGATAAATGGAGCCCCAGCAACATTGCGGATGTGAAAATACTATTATCAGATCGAGTCGAGTTTGTAGGTTGTGCCGGCAACAATCTCTACTATGCTTGTGAATTTGACGCTGGGTGCGGACTTCCGCGAGAACCATGTGGAAGCAATACAACAGAGTTAGAGCACTGTGTTGATGAGACATGCTTTTGGTGCAGGGAAAACACGAGGGTTAGTTCTTGTTGGAAGTGGAATCCTTACGTCGACTTGGGCATTTGGCAGTCTACTACAACTACTTCTTTACCGAGTGAGCCTGACCTGGAAGCGGCGGTCACAACAACAAGTGAGATCTTTGTTTTGGCGGAATGAGTGCACGTGGATAACTGAAAAGAATATGCGTTTCATCCAGGTACTCCTCTAGAGACACCAAACCTTCGTGGTACGCCTCCTGACACTGAACTAATATCAACACTACCACAAACCGTATTGACAGACCCGGGTCCCTCTTCCTTTTTTAATGATTATGATGATGATGGATTAATTGTCGAGAGGGGTGAAGTTTCTGTCGACCCAATGGTTCCATCATTGAGTTTACTACTATCTAAAAACTTTTACTGTGAGACGCCCGAGGAAGTCACTGCTGCTCATACACTATGCTCGAGTATCCAGTCTGGCTCCTGGTGCCAACTAGACGCGGCGCATCCAACTTGTTTTGGTACTAGTCAGGTCTGTGGTTGTTTCGATGAAGACAAACTACCGAGTGCATTTCACAACCCTTCTGGGGAGTGCACAGTTTTAGATTCTCATTACTTCTGCCAAACTAAAATACGCAATGGGCGTTGCCGGTTCGAGAACGGTCCACCTTACTTATGCGAGGGTTCAGACATCAACTGCGACTGCGATCATTTGTTAGCGCATGCTCTGGTCCTTTAGTGATTCTAAGACAGCGTATAGTTTATATTCAAAGCTCTAATTCAAATCTATTTCTGCCTATGTAGTGCCCGTAATATTATTGTGTTATGCAGGACCATGTGACACGTTTTCTACATGCCAAGTTGTTGTGCTAATCCTACAGCCCTATAGGAGCGAATCAGTCAAGCTTGGCAAATGGGTAGAGTCTAAAGCATCTGAAAGTCTTCGTCAGCTTGATTATTTGTTATCTCACTCTACAGCAGCTCACGATATAAGTCTCAAGAGATAACGAGATGGGGAAATCGCATCACAGCTATTCGAGTCATCTAATAGTTCGCAGAAGCACTCGGCAATTGCGTTTGAACTCATTTTATTGGTTTATTTGTACTGTAGTGAGGGTTCTGGTTCACAGTGGGTTCTATTTACAGTCCCAGCAGTCGAAGAGGTCTCCGAGTGCACTCTTGCTATTTCATTGTTTAATACTGAAGTGGCACGCAACACCTTGACTAGACAACACAGTTTATACTATCATCATCATGCTCACGTGTATCAAAGACCACTTGTATCGCAGCATTTCTCGGTTATATCCTGAAGTAACATGCTTTAAGCGAATAGGAAGGAATGTACACCTCTGGAATCTTCCAGATGAAGATACCGCCTTCATGCCCTGCGCTAACAATCATTGTCTGATCTGGTGATATGGCAACGGATGATATTGTCCCACTGTGACCAATTCCAGACAAATGGCAGACCCCTGAAATGGGTAGGTCCTCATTCCCACAGGCGTTACATAGTACTCTCACCTTCATCATAGTCCCACAACTTAACGAGCTTGTCTGCTCCTCCACTCACAAAGTGAGAGCCCGACCTACCAGGATAAGTACCATGCCATGAAATAAAGACAATGATACTTCGATATCGAAAGGGCACAAAGCTCAGCATCCTGCGATCCTTCTAATACACGAATTGTCTGACCATCGAAGGTGTCCCAATATGCAATCTTCCTGAAAAGGTAACGGTCATTGGGGATACCGCAATTTAAGATAACTCACCGATCGCTCCCGGTGGTAATGAGCTGGGTCTCGTCCGGGTGGTAGACTAAATTCTTGAACATGGTCGATTCGAACAGACACAATGACCGTGTGCGAGTGACAAGGTCCCATATACTGAAGAGATAATCGATTAACACCAAATAAACCAATCAAAACTACATGCAACTTCCATCGGAGCTAGCAGAGACAGCTTTTGTGTTATCAGACGTGAGTCTAATACACCACACACGACCACGGTGCTCCTGAGGTTAATAATTGCCCTTACCTTACACATGCGCCTATAAGGTACTCACCTTCAGGCTTGCTTCCATGACTTGAGTTTGACCATTCTTTCCAAGACGCCAGCATCTCACCTCGCCTTCCATACCTCCCGAAACAAGCCTGAAATGACAGTGTGGGCATACCAAGTCAAACTGTCTCATTTCTACTTTCCTATATCGGAGCTGCAGGTAAGGGCGGTAACGCCGTTTTTGTGTGCATCATTGATCACGTAGAGAAGCTTTCCCGATTGTGGTAGGAACGCCCGTATTTTGCCGTCATGCCAGCCTGTGACAATACTGCGCCCATCCCTGGCGAAATCCATGCAGTTGCACTCCACCTTAGGAACCTGACATATTCGAACTCACTGGCTACGTCACATGTGGCCTCAGCGGCAGACCAACCTGTATACGTAGAAGCTCTTGCCTTGTCCTCGAGTTCCATATACGAACCTCTTCCTTGCTGCATGTCGCAAATACCTGAACTGATATGGAAAATGTGAAGGGCTCGCCAGCTACCTCTGAGAAATCATGAGGGAAGGCAACCTGGTTAATTGCATCATAATGGCACGTGTTACGTAACTCAGGGGTCATAACATCCTGAAAGAAGGGTAGTGGTACTGTAATACTTACTTTCCACCCACCTGTGGACTAGCATCTACCCAGTAGACATTACTGAGTGAAGTAGTCGCGAAAAAGTGAGTACTGTCTTCAGTGAGAGCTATGGACGTAACGCAGCCAAGGACCTGAGAAGGGCAGTGAGAATCGTGTCATTAGCTAAGGTGTTATATCCGAGTTCAGAATTGCATGCTCTAGTTTAAAACCGACGATCCATAACGTTAGACCCGATCTTATCATAGTTTAAAGGTCATGATCAAAGAGCGGTAGAAGTTGGTGTTTGTATGATTGGCCATTCGAAACGAGGCGACAGTCAACAGCCTATTATGTCTTCCTGAATTCGATTTGTATATGCTCACCTTGCAGCTTGTTGTCACTCTAAAGGTCCTTGTATCTATCTTAGCAATGGTTCCTTCACCACTTCCAGCAATTAGATCGCCTTAAACAATGACCAATAATGAGAGCATTTGAAGGGTCACCCTTTACCATCGTCTAGTATTCTGATACAGCTGACTCCCTGACTGAAGCATTGCTTGTGTGGCCCGAGTCGTTTATATATACCACGCTGAGCCAATATGCCTTAAGTGGTAGGTTACTCAAACACTTACGTCCACATTGACTTCGAGTATATCGCCGCTCTGAGTGCCACAATAGGCAAGCTTGTCATCTTTAGAGATGCACATTGTTGTAATGACCCTTCTTAAATTCCCTGAGCAGAAATAGGATCTTTGCCGGATATGAGTTGGGCGTCGGGAAAACTCAGTGCTATACAAACGAAATACCACAACCTGCGATCATCGGACTATTTACCTGTGCTAACCTCTGTTGGGCGTACCTTCTTGTTGGCCAAATCAAGATACCATAACCTGCATCAGAGAGCAGTAGATACATTTTCTCCTCCGCAAGATATACACACGTTCAATCCAATGATAATTAGTTAGCAAAAAGCGTTGACCGCAAAACAGCTACATATGGCGGTGGTAGCAAAATTCACCTTGAACTTTCGATGTTACCTGATATGATAATTTCCTCCAGACATGAGATGCAGGTCAGAGTTATGAAGGAACTTCACAGTATGGGCTGTGTCAGTGGCAGCAGGAGTGCCGCAAATCGGTTGACCTGACAGAGATATTTTACGACCACTGCTGCCTTGGCAGAATTCACCTGACTGAACATCCCACACAACCAGAGCGTTGTCATCTTGTCCCCCGAGGCTAACAAGGTACTTGTTATTAAATGAGAACGACAGGGATGATACAGCCACCTGAAGAGGATAGCGGAATCGACCTACTGCTCAGTGATAACTGGGATCTCTAACCTTATGCAGACTCAACTTATGGAGGGGTTTTCTTGTAGCGAAATCCCAAATAATAGCATCGGCTGGAAAACCCATGAAAGTTTTCTGTCCCGAGGCCACGAATGCACCATCGTCGGATACAGTGATACAGTTTACCTACAATAAGAGAGCCTGCATCACTGCCATCTGCCATTATATGCGTATTTTAGTGTATGCGCTGCAACTTCAGTGTATAAATAAATCAGTGCAACGGAATATCGAGGTTCTTATAGCGACATGGGAGTAGCATAGACCAGGTTCATCTTACTTGATTATCATGACCAACCATAAACTCTTGTGTTCTATCCAATAGGTTACGAACTACTACAGTACCTAGTATAACCATTGTCGTAGCTACATTAGACTCTGTACTTACATCCAAGAGGGAATATTAGATGTTTATTGTCCGGGTGAAGATGCATACCATCTATCACTGCACCCTTCAGTCCTATTACTGCCTGTAACTCTAGCTCTCCATCCTTCACTGTACGTTCAACTTTCTTAGGCTCATCGGCAGTAACTGGAACAGCTTCCGTTGTGGTAGGCTCTTCAACAGTCATTGAGTGGAATGTTAATTCAGCTGAAATGATGGAATCGTGGAATGTGACCAGCAACACAAAGACATTCCTCTCCACGACTCAAGGGCTCAAATCAAGAGACGTGACATGGATTGTCGGGCACACATCGAGTCCTGTGCCTCCACCGCACTCCTGATTCGTAGAGTTCCGTTTCGGGTGCGCATTAGCAGCAACGAACCTGCGAGTTTTATACTCGCTGGAGTGATCCTCAGTACTGCCTCACCGCTTAACAGTCCTAGGAGGGACCATTGACGATATGGGATCCTTCTCGAAGTCGGCGTGATGCGTCGGGTCCGTAACGAGCAACTCGTAGTTCCACAGGACTCTAGGAGTCTCAGTCAACGACTGCTGCAAATGATGTACAAGGCTAGAACTAATCGTCACTACAGTGTTGGAAGTAATGCCTTGTGGGACCCTCCGTAATGGTATAATGAAGTAAGACAGCCATGCCGGCCATGTGTACAGCTGGCCAGGTATAAGAGGGGCATTTCTAGAGAGATGGAAAACACACATCAGCTCGGCGAAGCATGAGGGCTATTACAAAACGTGAATAGATTACCCTTTCTCAAAACGTTATCAAGAGCAGTTGCTATTATAAAATGCCTAGATCCCAGAGGAGCAATAAGTATGAAGGCTTAAGTGTGGTTGCCGGAGTTTTTGAAAACTAATCCTACCTGTCTTTTCCAAATGGTGGGTTGGAACCTCGAGGGTCCATAGTGTACATTACTACAGGAGACTCTTCAGAGTCTACAGCATCAGTTGGTAAAGGCGTAACATATCCACCTACACCGTGGAAACGAATACAAGTACTAGTGCAACCTCTTCACCCGCTGCAATGGCTCCTCTCGCAACGTGTGTTCTCGGCAATGGTTGAGGTGGGTCATCATGAGGATCAACGATGACTGCCCATACAAATAGTGCTACTTTATCCGATAACACGCCTTCGGGCTAAATTAGAAGACTATAAAGGGGGTTAGTAGGGCAACTTACAGCCCAATCGCTCTGATTGAGATATATTCCACACATCACTTCTATAGCCTTTTGCAGCGATCCAAAGGCTTCACTGTTATAGAGCTCAGGCCAGTGTTGGTGCCGTAGGCTCTCATTGGTGAATATCTAAAGTAAATGCAGTATTGACGTACAACAATGAAAGCAGAAATATTAAGCCAATAATCGCCAACGCGATTGTGGACTACTCCGGGAACGAAGGAAAATGCCAGAATGCATCAAGTCACGGCGAAGTCTTCGAAAATGCATGCATGTTATGTACAAGCTCCACACTATATTGCAAGGTTGCAGACGTATTGCCGGATGGGTGAGTCATATCACCTTCCATTGCCACTTTTGAAATGCTATCGCTGATGTAGATGAAGGGTTGGTCGATAAGAAGGTCTTGTAACCTTCTTGTCCTGAATCGTAACACTTGCGTGTAAGTAACGTCCATCATGATGGTACCCAGCTCCTGTAAGAGTGAGTGGTGACCAGGATTAATAAGATCCTCGCTAATAGGAGCAGACTGCCAGACTGTCGACCAAAGGTACTGCACTGTAACTGTTTCCCTAGCGTGGGTTAGCAATACAATGGCAATGCTGCCTATAGCAGCGGCCATAGCGTATAGGCACGTCATATAGGCTAAAGTCCGCTGGTAATGTACTGCAGGAGTCGCCTAGGGTCCGCTCTTTACCCAGCGAAGTACTAGGTAAGTCCACGACTCGTATATTAATTGACATAGCACAATATACACATATATAATCGGTCTGACGTAAGGTATTCGGTAGAGTACAGGGCCTAGACTGATGGGCCAAGGCCTTTCTTAACTTGCTTCCGCTTCTTTTTTTCGGCTCGCCAGCCTCCTTCAAGCACTCCGACTTCTGGTATAGAGCATTCCTCTGAAGTACGTATTTTACCTGACAATTGACCCTCTAGTAAGACCGCCCACGGAACTCAGGATAGCCTTTATATACAAATACAAACAACTAGGGTATTAGAAGCCACCACGTTCGCCCAGAATTTTCTGGTTGAGCTACCGTCGAGCCATTTACTCGCAGACATAGAGGAATTCGTTCACACCCTACTACCTCTCTTCTTCACTTTCCGCTCTGACTGAGCCAATCGCTCTATCTCTTCAGTTTCACGTTGAATATCAGCTACAGTCACCTGAATCCTTAAAATGATGATTCTCCAGCTAGCGACTAACTTTTACCGATGGATCCATCTCCAACCTCTGTGCTTCCGTCTCGTCCACCAAAGCAGCGCGACCGCCTGAAGGATGGCGTATGTAATACAAGTAGCAACTCGTGAGTTCTTTGAACAGGGGTACGACTTACGCTTCTTTGCCTTAACCTTTTTTGGGACCAAGCTGGAGAGGTCCTTGACAGTCTTAACTCGATGACGCTTCCGTTTAACCATGACTGATAGACAACAACTGCTCTGCATAGCAAGTCCAATCTAGTAAGCGCAACATCACTAAGCCACCAGAAGGCGATAGAAAGCGATTTTACAGTTTAAAATATTAACAATGGTAAATTATTCAAGTACGTGGTTTTACGGTGATGGTGTGGACGGTGATGAAGGTGACGCAATGCTCTGTGGTGACGGGTTGAGAATCTGACAGGTATGCTAATACTACATCAAATCCCTTGACGATGTCTCACCCCAGCCAAATGGGTATTGCTAACCCTCTCGGGCCTAGAGGAAGTCCTCTTGTTCCGAGTACCTCTCTGCCGGCCTCCTCGAGTCTTCCGGATAGGCCTGGTGACCAACGTATAGGAGAACCACCACAACTACGATAACAGTACCGGTGCAGAACTTCGGCTTGTTGGTTTCGTCCCTCATTAGTAGCTTTCTGTATATCAGCCATACTAGGCCATGTCGTTGCGAACCACCTACAGAAAACCGCTCACAGTAAGCGACTCCGAACTCCTTCGCCCTCATATATATTACATCTCTTTAATATCGCTATCTAGTGCCTTGGCCATGGCAGTTATCTCGTCAGAATAAAGTCTACCCAGGACAACTCCAAGATTGCTACGGCCTAAGAGCAACCCTAATATTAGATGGACGCGTTTGAACGGGATGAACTTACAGGCCGAACATCGCTCGTCATTCGAGTATAAATCACACTGTTGCTTCTTAGGCCGTGGTCCACCAACTGAAATAAACAGCGATCCCATATCCTTCTCCACTATGACTTGTATACCGTTAGCCTTCCTCGCGGTTGCGTCGGCCGCAGCTTGTTCAGCTGCCGCCTGTGCTCGCTCGCATTTAATTTGTTTTACATAGTCGGGATGCCTCACTCCTCTACAAGCATGCTCACGCAGTAAACCTGTGTAAGTGAACTAACAATATAAATGAAAATACCGTATTAGTACTTGAGATATCCTCATCGATTCCCGGATAACTTTCCAAAAGATTAGGATCCACCATTAAAGTCGGTCGGCTGTGGAGGAGCTGCAATAATTGTTGCTTGTCACGAAGATCGTAGTGTGGCCTATATAATTGGAGTAACTTCTTCGCGTATATATCTTTCCAACCTAAATTTGTATCTTCTGGTCGTCGGATCGTAGTCAATCTTGGGATTGTTCTGCAACATCCCTACCACCGCCGGTTGCCCTATTATCCGCTCTCGAGTGGTCCTGTAAGCCACTAGCGGAAACTGAGACTACTATAAGGTTTACCTTTCAATTTGAGAATCAGTGAATTCCTGATTAGGATTCTGCTTGAGCATGTCCAAGACGACCTTCACGATCGACTCTACTGGTCGCTGACCTTTCGCCCCGAATTGATACATTGCAATACACTCTGGGGTATAAAACTACGTTGCGGTCATATGAGATGTACCCCTTTCCAAGTGATAATCTGAGTTGTAATGTAGGAACCACTAGGAGTGCCTAGACCAGTTTTTGCGAATCGCGTGCGCCCAGATGATCGATCTCCAAGGAGAGTCTAGTATAGAGCACCGTAGAGGCTCTATGACATACCTATTCATTCATATCACCAAGGAAGCCACTGGGTCCTAGTAACACTTTCAGCATCTTAGTTAATGGCACCTCTAGTGCCAGTAAAGCCGCCGAGGCATGTTCCGGTTGCTAACGGTGTGCCAGTGAGGGATGGTCCAGTCGTCCCAATGGTACCTGATATACCACATGGCAATATTTATATGAGGCAGCATCTATCTCGGTAAGCAAATGCGATCTTTATTGCGCAGCTCTCGAATCTCTTCGGTGAACCCGTGTGGAATTCCGAATAAAAATGCAAAACAATTTATACGACATATCTGCCGTAAATTAATTAGACATTCCTGCCAAGTTCAACTGGTATTATACTCAGTACTAGCGTGGTAACAAGCAATTGTCATTGATGGGCTCTCATAAACCAGCGAGATTTTGCGGGTTAGCTTCGCGTAAGATGCGGCAAAATCGGCATTTCATAGCATCTCAAGGATGGCATATATCATTTGTAGGTGTCATCGGTCAGCAGCACCAACTTTAGAAAATAAAAGACTGGAAGAGGTAGAGGAGCCCGAGAGGGCAGTGTAACGGTTTCTGGTTGCGTGCTAGATCAAGTGGAACAACAGAGTGGACGAGCTAGATGCCCGGTGGCGAGGAAATGGCTTCAAGGGGGAAGTTCAATACATACCGTAAGGCCCGTTGGAGAGGGAATCATTATGGTCATGACGTCATAGGTTCGTTGGGCGGGGTCTTATCCGACCTTTAAAGCGGGATATAGATTTGCAGCTTTCAACGTTTGCCAAGGACAACATGAAGCATCTCAATGACACTCAGATGCCACCCGAAAACGCTGTGGGTTCAAAGCTCTCCCTCACGAGCCCATCCCCCCTTTCAGTTGAGTGCGCTTAGGAGGGCCATGAAGGACTGTGGCTGCCACTCTAGGCTTCCTCAGCTAGCTGCTGGTTTACCTAGTATAAACCCGACCCTAGGAACACGCATAGAAGCCCTGCCTAACCTACGTAGCCTTACAGGTTCTCTCTATACGTTGTCTTTCCTATGCCATATCTACTCTCTTTAGGTCCAGCTCTCCTCGACGCTTGGAGATGTAGCACTCCCTGGGCATTATGTCCTCCTCCTTCGGCGCTCAATGGTAGAATCGTCGCTTTCAGGTATATTTATGGGTTGTCATCAACTTAGGTAACCTTTCATCCAATTTACAAGGTCATATTTATCGTTGCATGTCTGAGCCTATCTTTCAGCCATGATAATTTTACCCTTATGTTGTACTTCTCATCGGTGGGTCGTGTTCACGCTCACTTTCTCCATGATCAGTTCATTTTGCATCAATGCCTAAGATTAAATCCGGTACGGTTTCATCTCATCCTTTGAAGCCATCACCCATACCTACCTCAGGCTCTGCCCCAGGAAATGTATGGTATTCACCTGGCAGGAGATGTCACTTATTTTCATTAGGGCATGGAGATTATTGTCAAGGAGCGAGGGAGCGGCGCAGAGCTGACCAGACTTCAACTGCCTGAGTTTTGCATCGACCATATGATGTGATTATTCTAAGTCGTTGTTTCCTTCACTGTTGTTGTCTTTCCAGGATGATGTCTCCCGAGGCTAACCTCGATATGATGATCAAGCATATCAACACAGCCATAAAGCCACGAACTGTTGGCTTTTTGTGAGAGTCCAGACTTCCGGTTTCAAGAAACCTTTTCCCTCAGGTTCCTTCAAGGAGAACGCTGCAGCGGCATTACGATCGATGACTGCGGTGACGGTATGATCCTCGAAATCGAATAGACCGCTCATGTGGTCGTCATTTGTCACCCGACTGGATTGCTGTGTTGGCAACTCGCTCCTTTCTGGCTCGTGAAGGTACAAATTTCTTATACTCATTCCAATGGACTCGGGCACGACATTACGGTACTCTACGATGGCAGTACTGCTACTCGCGGCGATCCTTTTAGCTACTGCTTGGCTCAAGCTGAAACCTTGGTAGGATGATTCAAGTGTTGAGTCCAACATAGGTCCAGGTGGGATCGTGCGAGGATGCGTGAAAGTATTTTAAATGGTATTAATAGTGAGTATGAACAATTGAGGCTAGCCAGGAAGGTAGTACGCCTTCTCGTTCGGTTGAAATCGTTTTATGAAGGATCTGGTCTATCATTATTACTGGGCACTTAGCCGCAATGATGACAGAGAGGCCGATATGCACGAGTCACAGGTACTTGATATGGACAGGAAACTTGAGCAGCTCCGAGAACGATATTGGGCTGTTGAAAGGGGTATAGCTTGTGCTCGAATGCCTATATCTTTATACTTCTGCCAAGGCCAAGAATCCCCGGTACCGCTGGCACCATCGCAGCTTACAGTTAGAGTCTACGGTAAAGGCGAGGCCACCGATAAGTCGTCCAGTGATGACGATTCTGCACGCATGCGTCACCCCATACAAGCTTCGTGATTGTTTTCCTATTAACTTCGAGGTTGAGTTAGCACCATTCCCCTCAGTATTGAAATGACAGTTTCTACCGATTTTCTCATAGTTCTGTATGGCGCCTAACCCTTCCCACATAACCCGCTTTATGCGAAGTCCACCTGATACTCTCCACAGAGCTCTAGTCTACCTCAATCTCAGGCCAGGGGATCGCTTCATTGATATAGGCTCCGGTGATGGTCTAGTGCTTAAGGAAGCCCTCAGAGTTCAACCGGCCCTTGAAAAGGCTGTAGGTATAATGGCACGTTATGCTTACAGCTCTCACCATCTTTCAGGTTTGGAGTTGAGACCAGGGCTTGTTGAACAATCCAAACAACTTCTCAAGGAGTACCCTCAAGCCCAAGTCTTGGAAGCAGATTTTCAAAGATCGCCCGAGGCTCACAGAATCATTCAGGAAGCTAATAAGATTTATTTCTTCTTGGATACAGGTGGTTTGTCTTCCAACTGTCTACCGCTTCAACAGTGTCAATCCTAGGTGGCATCGAAAACCTCCTACCGGTGTTATCCAAGCATGCTACTGCGGGATCGAGAATTCTCAGTATCGACTTCCCTTTGGATTTCAAGGCAAGCCGCGAATTAACTTTTGCAACCACTACTTTAATGGCCTCCTCCGTATCCTACTCGATCGAATGGCGAGTGTCCTCCTTTGGTCAGGCCTTATCAGTTCCAGGCAGCGATCGCTTCAGTCCTGGTTTGAGCTCAATGGTGGAGAATATGGATGTGTATTGGTATGATGTCCTAAAGCCTTTTTCGTGAAGTTATGCTCTCTGTTGCGCTTCACACTTGGTTGTTAACCTTACTGCCTGTAAGTTACATTTTTTCTCTTAAACTCCACAGTCCCCTGGAAATGTTTCGCAATCCTTATGATACCGACTGCATCACCTGGTCACCCCAGGGCCGTATCTTCCAGATTGAGTATGCTATGGAGGCTGTGAAACAGGGAACTGCCGTGGTGGCCCTCAGAGGAAAGAAACATGCTGTAATAATCGTAGCTTACGGACTGATTGTCATTAAGAAGTCCCTTTTCACCCAGTATTTACATTATTGCAAGCCCTGCACTGTCGTTGATCGGGGAATCTCATTCGATCACCCGTCACATCGCGAGGGGATTTTTGTTATTGCTTGAGGTCAGCGTGGTCTGCTTGTTAAGCTGTTTCTATTCACTGGCTCCTTAGTATTACTCTCGTTTGGAATGATATTTCAGGTGCTATGCGCTTTCCGAAGGAGACAGTCGGAGCTTGCGTCCTATCAGCAGAAGGTCTTCCGTGTTGACGATCATATCGGTGTGGCCATCTCGGGCCTTACCGCTGATGCTCGTAGGAAACTATGTCTCTAGATAGTCGTGTTTATCTCAAATGTTCAGGTGTTATTTGCTCCTTCATGCGCGATGAATGCCTCTCTCATAAGTTCACCTATGATACACCAATGAGCGTCGGAAGGTTGGTGAACAAGATTGGTGTTGGTAAGCATACTCGCCTTTTCATACAATCAAATCTTCCTTCTATCAGAATCCCAGGAGAAGACTCAAGTCGCCAGCAAGCGTCCTTACGGTGTCGGCCTCCTTGTGGCTGGTTACGATGAGACAGGTCCTCACATCTATGAGACTTGCCCCAGTGGAAATATATTCGAGTAATTGCCATCTTATATGGTATCGCGAAGAAAACGTCTTCGTAGGTATTACGCTATGGCTATTGGAGGTCGCTCCCAATCCGCCAGAACCTACCTCGAGAACAACTACGAATGCTTCGATAACATCACTGATCAGAAGGAGCTTCTCATGCACGGCTTGAAGGCTCTTGCTAAAACTCTCCAGGATGATGCTACGTAAGAGCTGCTCAACCGTCGTGGGTTTGATATGCTCTAAAGCATTAAGCAGTTCCAATGTTGTATCTCTTAGATTAACGACTGAGAACTGCAGTGTTGCAATCGTCGGCGAGGACCTTCCTTTCAAGGAGCTAAACACCGAGGAGCTACAGAGTCTTATCAGTAACCTCGAGCAGGCTCAGGTAGAGGTTAGCCTAGTCGCAGATTAGAGACATCTTTCGTCTTAGCCCGAAGCGACTGGCGCTGCTCCTATGGATACATCCGAGTAAAGAGTGACAAAGTAAACACTAGTGATAGTTGGTGATGACAATCGATTGTTGCAGAAGTTTCAAAACTATATTCTGTGTTGATCTAGTTAAGTATTAAATATTCATCAGTAGCTACGAAAAGACAATCTCATACTCGTTTTCAAGCCAAGCTGTTAGTCGTATTGAAATTTCGTAAATTCAACTACCAATTAGTAGCCGAGTACCATATTGGTTACCTTGGGTAATAAGCTAATTAATGTGGAATATAGTTGTAAGAACTTAAACCCACTGCATCACATGCGCGGAAACTCTTCACTGAATAGATGGGCTCTTGTAAAAGTTGCTTGTTTACCCATTACGTTTACTCTTTGAACTCAACGGCTAAATTGTGATTCACACTGGATACATAAATTAAGCCAGTTGTTGGTGGAACGTACTTCACAGCGAGTACAAATGGTAGTGAAATAACGATGATGAAGTTATGATGATAACACCCAGCCTCGCCGGGATTATCATCAATATTAATGATACTAGTAGGGAATAGTTTCAGTTTCGAACCTAAACAGTTTTAGTGCAGTAACATCTACAACAAGTGTGCGAACGAAAGCACACCCAGACTCCCCGGGTCCAATCGTTCACTACACTGATTAATCATGTTGAACAAATAACAACAGCAGTTTATCGTCTCTCGAGACCGTACTTCTCGGGTTGGAGGAAGTTGTTGATGACATCATTAACGACAACATCCAAGTTAGCCTTAGCCTGCTCCTCGCTCTTCCTATCGGACATCTCGCAGTAGTACTTCAGCTTGGGCTCAGTGCCGGAACCACGTAGAGTGACAACGGCATTGTTGTCGAAGTAAAGAGTAATCATCTGCTGATCAGGAGTGGTAGGAAGAATACTCTTGTGCTCGGGCATCCTAGAATCATAACCAAGGGTAACATCACGGATACCAGCAAGAGTAGAGGAACCCAAGCTCTTAGGATAAGCACCATTGTTACGGAAAGCGTCGAAGATCTGCTGCATAACCTTGGGGTCGTAACAGAGGAAGTAACCGTTGTTGTTGGCAAAGTAGCCGACAGTCTGACGGAGCTCCTCAAGACGCTCGTAAAGAGTGATACCCTTCTCACGACGCCAGTAGTTGGCCATCTCTGCCCAAACGGAGGCAGCGGTAACACCATCCTTATCGGGAACAGTCATGGTCAAAGCATAACCGATGGCCTCCTCGTAAGCCAAGCAATGGACAAGCTCGGGGTTCTCGGCAGTCATCTTGAGAGAGGTGTTGGCCAACCACTTGAAACCAGTAAGAGTATCAGTGTACTGGCAGCCATAATGCTTAGCGACAGCGGCGAGCATCTTGGATGATACAGTTGAGTTGAGGACTAAGCACTTATCAGCAGGAACGCCTCTGCGGATAGCCATCATGATGGAGAAATCACCAAAGATGGTTCCGAGCTCATCACCACTGAACTGATGCCATTCACCGTTCTTCTGCTTCTCGCAGGCGGTGAAGCGATCAGAATCCGGATCGTTAGCAATCACGTAATCACAGTCGTTCTCCTTAGCGAAGGCAAGACACAAGTTAAGAGCACCTTTCTCTTCGGGGTTGGGGAAGGGGACAGTGGGGAATTCCGGATCGGGATGAGCTTGAGGCTCGAAGACCTTAACGCACTCCTCGGGAATGTTGAACCTCTTCAAGAGACCAGTGGTGAAAGGAAGACCAACGCCGTGCATAGCGGTATAAGCGAACTTCAAGGTACTCTTCTTGTTCTCCTCAGGGAAGCGGCAAAGCTCATGATACATCTGATCCATGTAAGTAGTCATGACATCATCATAAGGGTCAATGATCTTAGAGGTATCCTTGAGGTAACACTCCTCGTTCAAGAGTTCAAGAGCCTCCTTCCAGGGGACGAGATTCTTGGCAATAGAGTCGGAAATCTCGCTATCCATGGGAGGAATGATCTGAGCACCATTGGCAGCGTAGACCTTGTAACCATTGTCCATCTTGGGGTTGTGAGAAGCGGTCACCTGGGCACCAGCACAGCAGTTGTTCCTCTTAACCAAATAAGGGTTGAATGGAGTGCAGGTAGTGGCCTTGTCGTACAAGTAGACCTTGGCACCCTGGGAGAGGAAGACAGCGGCGGCGACGTGAGCAAAGCGCTTGGAATTGTAACGACCATCGAAGCCGAAGACAACACCTCGCTCAGCAAGACCTTCTTTACCGAACTGAGATTCGAGATATCTGCAAAGACCTTGAGAGGCCTGCATAACAGTGAGACAGTTCATACGGTCAAAGCCAGCACCCATGCGAGCACGAAGACCAGCGGTACCGAAAACCAAACGCTTCTCGGGGTTCAAGTGCTCAGCGATTTCCTCATCAGAGAAGGAAGATGCTTCATCACGAGTGGCCTTATAGAAATCCAAAGAGAGCCAGTACTGAAGAGCCTCGTTCGACGACATGGTTGTTGATTAATAGAAATACTAATAATATGATGATGTGTAAATCTGTACGCATACAGTGCTCGACGCTAGCGCTGAGCTGAGGGACATGTCACACAACGCAGTTTGGCTCAACTAGGGCTTGCTTGAAAATCCTATTCTACCAGCCCATGAAGCTGCCCATGCCTTTATTGACATCGAGCGGGTGCTCAATGAGTTAACGCTTGAAGGGACCTCTTCTCTGGATTCACCAACAGTTTTGGTTCAACACGACAAGTGATACCTGGTAATCTGTTCAACTCTCTTACACGGACATGCTGATATTAGTGAGAGATCACTCAAAGAGAAACCAGCTAGCGTTTGGAGCCGAGATGAGGTTCGTTATGTATCGATTAAATGCCTAATGAGACTGCTGTAAGAATACAATAGTCGTTCTGGCTGTAGAACTGACTCAGGACCGAGCGCCGAGGAAAAACCCGTTGTCGATGACAGTCCTACCGGTATCAATTCCAGAGTGTCTAATATATAGGAAGCTGAATAACAACCAAAACCACAGCATCGAGAATAGCACTTGGAAACGGGTCCAGTGCTACGTTGTCTCGTTACTCCACTCACTTCGATTTTTATGCTTGGAAGCAGATAGCCTACTCCCTCGCAACAGAGTGCAAATTACTTGGGACTGTGAATCGATAACAGCGCGATGGACAATATGCATCTTCTCAAATAACTGTTGAGTCCCCTTTAACTAAAATCCCTTACGGAGACTAGCGAGACGTGTTGCAAGATCGAAGTTGAACAACAATCGATCAAAGTGGCGCAACACATTTGTCGTGAATGTGCGTTCTCCGATACATCTCCGATTTACACTTGCGACACGCCCAAACGGCTAGGGTGGCAGTTAGGGTGGGACGCAATAGAGCATGGGATAGGTTCCTCTAAGGTCATCATGATATTTTTTGGAATAGAGTTCCCTGCCAAATATCGTCTGTAGCTTCGTTCCTTCCCGAGGCATTGATATCAGCAGTAAGCCAGAATTGAGAGTTGGACGCTTTACCGAATAGTCAGTTGTTTGCTATCACCACGGCCTAATGACTACGTATTTCCCGATTCGAGAAATCTCTTCCTACTCGGTCAGAAATTGGACCATCAAAGCTCGAATCACAGCTAAGGTAACCTTCCTACGGCACACGTTCGAGTCACCCAGTTCAAGCGTTTTGTCGATAGCAACTTCCGGACATGGAATGTTTCTCAATCTCAGTCTGCGGTACGACACTTTACTAATTCTCGAGGAGGCGGATCAGTCTTCAGCATCGATCTTTTGGATAAAGAGGTATCCGCTGGGGTGAGGGTATATCGAGTTTCGTTGTGTAGGGAGGCGAAATTAGGGGAACATTCTTTAATGCAGCTTCTGATAAATTTGACAAGATACTGGAACAAGGAAAGGTAGTTTCGCTATTTTATCAGCTATTGACAGACTCTTTCAGATCTATACTTTCACCAAAGGAAACGTTCGAGTAGCCAACAAGAGATACAGCTCGTGCAATCACAATTACGAAATCGTGTTCGAAGAAGACTCTCAAATTGTTGAGGTTCAAGATGATGTCGATGACCAAATTGAGAAGATCAAGTAGTGTATTTAGTTCGAAAGGATTTACATCAAGGGTCTTGTTATCAGATACACGTTCTGCTCGGTCAGGGATCTCAAAAACAAGCCGGTGCCGAGTACCGTCGATCTCTTAGTCCTAGTTAAAGACTACAGGTAGGTTCCGACAGCCTGCGTGCAGAGTACGGTAATTATATACTGCTCTTAGGCCTGCCGGGACAGTAAACTCCAAAAATGGCGCTGAGCTGCTTCGTCGTAATGTGACTGTCTGTGATGAATCTGGGTGCAGTGTGGATGTTACATTTTGGAATGAGCATGTAGCTTGTTGTATGACTGTGGATTGCTTTCAACTTATTTTTCTAAGGCTAATGTGGTGGATGAGTCATTGCTTCAAACTCAGCCTATTATTGCTATGAAGGGTGTCAGTGTTCGAGACTATGGCGGTAAGGAATAATGCTGGTGTTCGTGAGACACATTAGGATCTTGTCAGGAAGGAGCTGCTCCACATTGAATTCGACCCAAGTCGAGGTTAACCCCGATCTTCCCGAAGCTAAGCAGCTCAAGGTATTATTTCTGCATGACTCTACTTAGATTATCTGGATATTAGATTTGGTGGGCGAATACAGGCTGTTCGATGGCCTTGACGAACTTGTCCCAGCAAGGCATATCGACTCCTGGAGCCGGCGGGCAGCCGATGGTTACTAAGGCTATGGTAATACGAAAGTGTATGTCTATTAGCTATCCATGTGCTGGTTTCAGACTATCTCGGAAATGAAAAATGATGTTAAAAACATGGATATGGGCGGGTCGATGAATTCGTATGAAATAGTTGGTAGACTTCAGTTTGTAACTACTAGAGGCAGAGAAGGGAATGATGTGAGTTCATGGTGCTGACATGCCGTGGGGTATTGATGCATAGCTCCCTATTTACTACATGGCATGTGATAGCTGTAATCGAAAGATGGCTGATGGAAGTGACGGGTTCTGTCAGGCTTGCAACAAACAAGTGAGTATTCGTAATATGGGTGGCTTTAATATCGTTGTGAGCATTAATTTTATAAGTGTTACTGAAACAGGTTAATGTGAAAGCTAGATATATGCTGCGGTCGCAGTTTGTCGATAGTACTGATGATGCTTACCTAACATGCTTCCATGACCAAGGTAAGATGATGTATGGTGGCCTAGTCGTATTTCTATGTCAAGCTCATGCGCTCATTGGCAAGCCAGTTGAGGACTTTGTAATGGCACAAGAGATGGGTAAGAGTGTCGGTAACGAGCTTAAGAATCACTACTACGAGAAGGTAGTATCGAGTTGATGATAGGGCGAATATCTCATCCGACAGGCATGGAAAGTCCGTGTAAGGGCCAAGATGGAGACTTATCAGGGAGAGCCTCGACCTCGGATCACAGTATCAGCCCTGGAGCCCCTGGACCCCAAGGAGCATTGTCAGAGGTTACTCACGGCAATATATGAAAATGTAAACAGTCTGTTGCTTGATGCGGTATAAGATAGTCTTGCACAGATTGGAAAAGAAGATGAGAGCGAGGCACAAAAGGCCAAGATTCGTCAGTCTATGGTTAGTGAGGGAATGTCTATGGAAACAGCTGTTGCTAGTGGTGCTTGAGCGATCCTTGAACCACGAGTTTCGAAGTCAATGCATGCAAGTTAACCGATATAACATGTTGAGTTTGTAAAGTTGCCCGATACAACTCAAATTGTTTATTTGCGAATTGTCATCGATTAGCTGGGCGCGCGCGATTATCGTGACATGGCTCAATTTGGTGAACAGATCGTGGCGATCGTAATGTGAAAAACTTTAGAATCAAAAGTGTCGAGCGGCTTTGTCTTGGGTTTCTGACAACTGGGATTTTATTATCATTCATGAGACTCTCATGGTGAGAGTGGTCTGAGTGCATGGATTTTGGCAATGTCATTCTATGTCCTGTATCTTGTTCACTATCGTCTATGATTTTGTTTACTGTTTGCTCTTCTGCCAAATACATTATGGCAAATACGAACTCTTCGACTTAAATTGCATCTACATCCCGTGTCCAACAATGTATGTTATCACTGGTAGAATATTCCAACAATATTAACATCCAATTTCCAAGTTCAAAGCCTCCACATTTGTATCATGCATTGCGATTGACATCCTGCTACGTGATTCATCTTCACCCTTTCAGTTGAGACAGTCGGTTTCTGATAATATTTTCTCCTATAAGGAGAGGCTTCTTCAAATAAGAGCTTCAATAACGGGATAATGTCCGTCTGCGCAACATGCGGCCTTTATTTTATGGATATATTGTATGATGGCGTGGAAGTTCACGAGCCGGGGACAGGGATACTGTAATAATTTTGGTCCAACCAGTGCCGGGAATCCGTTTGTTTGATGTTTCGTGGGAGAGTAAAGTAGTTTATCGTATCTTGCTCTAAGATTCTCGTCTTACTCGTTGATTCGGAGTTCACTTACAGAACGAACAATTTTAATACTGATCACAAGATGCAGCCATAACGGATAATTTCAGCCCCATAGGATATCTTGCATCCAGGAACAGTGGTTGTTTCTCCGCAGGTTCCACTGTAATAACTGTTATTACTCCTGGCAGGAATCAGAGCAACGGCGATTGTCGGCCAGAAGCCAAGTTGACCCCAACAAGCGGTAGTACTTCCCGGTGGGTATCATTCTCCCGGTCGGCGATTTATACCAGTAGCAACCCCTCCTGTGTTTATAAATTAAGCCGCATGCGGTGTAATTGGACTGTTCACAAGAGATAGCACGACAGATCGCTATTACAAGAGACCGCTGTCATGACTCTCCTCTTCAGTTCTGTATGGTACTATGAACCACTGATTAGAGATGTTCCTATCCGTAATATGGATAGAAAAGGTCACTATGACGAGGTCAAGAATTTTAACTCACTGTGTTTCAGGGTAATCAAAGTTAATCACGATTGTCGTCACTTCCTCATTTCAGACTATTTTGCCTTGTACTGATATCCAGCTCTATCACACTGCTCCATCGGTTGGCCCGGATGGGAAGCTGGTAGAACCGAAACCACCTGAATCAACTAGTTTGCTCAGGGTACGATAGGGTGACAGGGGATAGGCATTTTTTGTAAAACGAAATCCATAAACTATGCATTTTGACGTTCGGAATCTGGAAACTATTCCGACCGCTCGGTTATCGCTGATCTGACGTAGTGTCTCTAGGAATTCGTAACTTCTGGAGGCCTCTGTTCCGGTGACAAAGCTCCACTAGTGGACCTAAAGCCTAAATTCCCCGCCGAAGCCTGTAAAGAAGGTAATGCGATGTGGGACAGAAGTGAGAAGAACGATGGTTTTCGTCATTAGGGCCTTGGGGAGACGGGTATGATCCGGAAACAGGGGACGATATACTCAGTTTCGAGGTAGTACATGCCCGATAGGGGGTGGCAGTAGTGATGCAGTAAATTAGTATATTTACAACATTCCCAAAAAAATGACCGTACTCGGTCATACCTTATCACGGTGTTGAATTGGACAAGTGATCTTTTTCAGTTTCTGGGCTCCGTTGAGATGCTCACACGTGGGAAGCGAAAGGAGGATTGGTCTTTCCGTTTCGGATACTCAGATGGAGTGTAATAATAATTTGGGGTAGGCGCGCACGGTATAAATCAGTAAGCCCATCGGAATCTACTGGTAGAGATATTCGCCTAGCAGGGATATAACTCAGGAATTATCTTTACGGAGTCACAGTGGAAGGGGATTACTGTTCTATATTATTATAAATATCGAGAAATCTGTACCTTGATATGGTTGCGATTTTGCAACTTCCCTCTTCAAGCGAACTTCACGAAATCAAAACATACCGTCATGGGACTTTGACAATGTCTTGGCTTTGGTATGGATGCTTCCCAGGTGCATAGACTGGAATTCATTAGAGTTTGAAGTACCTGAGGATTTACTTGTCACCGAGGCTCAAGATGAGGAGCTGGGCATTTGGGCGCCTCCAGAGGTGAGAATAGATTACTCTACACGAAGATATGTGGGAGCAGGTTCTCTGTCCACCATGGATGAAGGGGAGATTCACTTATTATACATCAGAATTGATGTCATGTGATAGTGGACAAGCCAGCCCAAATGGTCAGGGTTCTACAAGAAGTACAGGAGCCGACTCTAACGGTCAACAAACACCCTCGGTTGATGGACGGAAAAACAAAACTTTCACGAGGAGGAAGAGATGTAGTTTTGAGCGCACCTACTTGTCAGACCAATGACTCGCTTTTTGCAGTACCTTCTTCGTATCGGCCTATGCCGGGTTCACTGCTCTTGCCTAAGGGAATTGTCACGCCAAGCAGGAGGAGTAGCCTCTCGACCGTGGCAGCGAGTCCGGTAACACCCGGTAGTGTGACATCTGCTACAGTAACAAGCCGCAAACGTGGTTCCCTTGTCATCTTTCTGTTTAGCCGCCGTTCTTCGCTCAAGCCAAGGCCGCTGTGTCGAATAAGGCAACGGTTGGAGAGGGAGCAGCTACTCCTGGGAGGAATGTCAAGCCCACGACCTCTTCAACTCCAAGTAGAACTGAAGCAAGTATGGCGGCGTTGAAGGAGAAGTTGGCAGGCTTTCAGGTGATATGGGTTCAGGATTTGGAGAGATTAAACCAAGTCGGTTGTGCGTGTTTGAACATCGCGCACTCACGAAGATTATCCCCGTTTTACCTATACGCGTGAAACGCCTCTAACAGCGCGCCACTCGATAGTGTCACATGTCATTCGTGTATGTCTTCTGATGTCTCACATTTGTTTAGGCGAAGGCAAAGGCGGCGGCGGCCGCTGCAGCATCCATCTCGCAGCCCCCTCTTGGCACCACACGGCAATCCGGCAACGACAACTCAAATAGCGGTGGGCTGCGGCCTTTGAATATCAGTCCGTGGGCACCACCTCACCCACCACCGAAGACATCGAATGGGCCTAGCGGCCCATTCCGGCCAAACACTGACGAGTGGCAACAAAAAGCACGGCCCTTACCCAAAACTCCGCCTCGTGAGAATGGTAATTCGAAGCGTCCAGTAAGCCCGGAACGACACCACCATGTCGGCCGGACGGACTCTGACAAAAGGAGGAAGACGGATTTGCGAGCTAAAGATTCTCCGAGGTCGAGAGGGTCATCGCCGAGGTCAGATATCAGCGAGCCTGTTGAGCGAGAGTCTCGTGAGGTTATGATGTCGGTGGATTTGGATATGTCTCCTCGAGCTCGATTACTGGTCCGGAATCGGAGCGGTGGAGCTACAATTAGTCGAAGACGAACGGAAGTGGAGGCTGCTGGTACGATGGCTCGAGCTGCTGCTGAGGCTGCTTACAGCTCGAGAAATGCAGCACCGATGCCGTCGGCCCCTTTTGCGAGGTCTGGAAGGAATTTGGGCAAGGGGCTTCGAGGAAGGGAAAGGTAGTAGTGGGTATGGATGCCCCGACAGTCTCTGGGATACATTCGATTAGCGGTGCACATGCACGTAGAGCTAGGGCTACTTCACTTTTACGCAACTCCCACTATAGTTTCGGAACCGTGCTTAATGTTATTATCGAATTCCTTTTTTCGATGCAATTGGGACAAGCTTGTCGATCGGATGAATTTGGCCATTTTCAGGTCAAGATCTCCACCACACTTCCGGTTACACCCTGCCCAACGTATGAGAGCAGGCGGTCCTCGAAATGCTTTTGACACGGGTGGCCCACGGAACGCTCTGGATGCTGCCCCTCCTATACGGGAGCCGAATCACCACCAGCATCATCATCAACATCACCATCATGATGAGGATAAGGAGGTTCCCAGGCCGATACTCATCGAAAAGATGTCACCGGAAAGCACTAGTAGCCACGGCTCCGTACCGCCGCGGACATTCCCGCCTCCACCAGCTGGACTAGTGCCAAGAGCCAAGGCCAGTCATAAGGCAAAAGCTCCGAAAAGCTTCCCGCCACCACCGGGATTGGTGCTCCGACAAGATAGTAGGAACGGTCCTAGCGGAAGGATCGGAGGAGGGCCGAGGAGCATGTTCGGCGCGGCGATGCAGTCAGTGCTGCGACAGAGTGGTGGCGGGGGCGGCAGAAGACGATAAGATTCCTTAGAAATAGTAGTAGTACCATATGTAGCTAGCGTGAAGGTCTTTACTGCCTTATCAAAGAAGGCAGGTCTATAGATATCATACTTTGCTTGAAAACGTCAAAAACCTATAGTTTAGAAATCCTTAAGTAAAATTGAATGATCTTACGCAGCTGTTGAGTTGGAGTTGTTGTTTAAATAAGGGATCTAGTTTGCCTTCTTGATAATGAATCAAGAAGATGAATGGCAGCAAGTAGCAGCTTTGCCGTATCTGGTAACATCAGTAGGGCCAGTGGCATGCTGGTCTGTAGATGACTATGTCGCTGTAGCCACAGAAAAAGTGGTTTATGTACTAGACGCTACGGTAGTACTTCTGGGGGGGATAAGGACGTCCTCGTCATTTTTTTATCTGCGAGGTGGACAATTATTAGCAACCAATCTATATATTTCACGTTATGTGTCGCTTTGGTGGAATTGCCAAGTCTGTTGTAATAGTTTCATTTGTGAGTAGCTATATATCATTCTATATTGTTTAGGCATTTTTAGAAGGAACCACTCGATCGGCTTTGGCTGCCGGTGGAGTTACTGGACCAGTGAGACTGCTGAAGGGGCAGATCACACCGTCACGTCAAATTACTGGTGGAGAGTTCCAAGCGAAGAGGCTGAAGCTGGAGGATGGGGTAAGAAAACATGATGCACCAATACAGCAATACAAAATACTGTCAGACATGAATTGTACTATACTTTCGTGACCTACGGGTGAACTTATCGTTGACTCCTTCACAGCTCACTTCGCTAGTGGAATCCTTTTAGGAGGAGGAGTTCCACGCCGCCAAGCTTCTGTCTAGAAGGAAAAGCGCCGATAAGGAGGTTAAACTGAAGGCTATGGAGCTTCTTGAGGGAGGCATAAAGGCAGCAACGACGCGCTCAAAAGAGCATCCAACACCGGTGAAGAAAGTTTCGTCGGGCGAGAGTAAGAAAAAGAAAAAGTCTGAAAAGAAAAGCAAGAGTACGGAGAAGAAAGCGCCAGCGAAAAAGAAAGCGACACCGAAGCGGAAGGTAATGTATGGCGGCTGGCGGAGGATACGAAGGGTTCCGCCAATTTGGTTTGGATGGTTATGGGTCTCATTTAGTGTTGGGAATACTACAGTATAGGCGTATCTCCATTTTTATAGGCCCTATACGAGTAGAGATATGTGCTTCCCCTATCTGACAATGCTTTCATCAGGCTAAGAAAAGGCGTAGCATAGTTCGGAGTGATTCCGAGTCTGAAGCTGATGACGATGACTCTGATTTTCAAATGGAGTCTGAGGCTGAGTCATCATCATCATCATCGTCGGATGATGCTAGTGACCTAGTCCCGGAAGGTTCTGAAGGTAGTGCCTTGGGGTTAACTCTTTCTCCAGGGGATGATTTGAGAAAGGAAGCAGAAATAACTTTGAGGTGCCCCGTTTTTTATGAGTTGGTCAGTTTGGATGGCGTTAGTGGAACTCCGATGTATTAATATCCCTCCAGCAGCAGCGGATATTACAAATTTGTTGGCTGATGGCTGCTATTCTTCCTTTTCAGCTGATGAGCTCGCGAATTCTCGGCCGCACCCTCGAGCCTCTACTGCCAGTAGCAGTAGCGTCGGCGGCCTTGGCGGTTCAAACCTTCTAGGGCAGTGCGGTGGTCCAGCGGGGGTTCAGGACTTGTGGGTTGGCGATGTTCAACGGGTCGCTGGAGCGAATGCGGTAAGTGAAAATACAGTAGAAGAATACAGCAAGTCATTATCTTTTGCCAGTCAACACAGGAGGACATATTAACGCTACTACAGCAACATTACTCTGTGATGAGCACATGTCCAAAATCAGTTCATTGGTCTCCCGGTTATGCCTGTGGCCATGGTGAGCCGGAAAGCCTCAGCCACGATTGTTACCTCATTAAATATCGCAGGTTGCATACTTGCACTTGTGCCTCGCTTCGCCTTTGTTGTGCAGCTTTTCGTGCTCTCGGAGCACTCCACCTCAGTGAACGGTAAGTAGTAGGAGACGATGGTTTGGTGGAAAGTAATAGCGATATCATCAGGTCCGGATTGTCCTACTCTGGCCGACCTAAATCCATCCGAGGCATGGGCGATGCCCCCGACTGAGACACCCCCGTTAATTACAATAGAAGCCGATGGTCAGTGCAACCAGCCTATAGAACTAGGTACTATAAAGATATGATCAATATACACAGCACTGAGTTCTCGGACGTGAGCCCCAACATACCGTGCGCGCGTTTCATGCATGTGTTACTTGCAACTGTGTCTTGATGCACTTGGCTAGCCCCTCCACTCAGGTCCGCGTCCTCCTCCATTAACAGTAGTATACCCAACGTTCGCCCAGTCCCCAATAGCCAGTTCAAGTACAGATGCTGTGGTCGCGTGGGCACCAAGGAAGATCGGCCCTATTAGTAGGGGAGTCATTCATATGCATCGGTCTAAAGGTTGCGACAGGTTCCGCCTTAATTGTTTGTCATGGAACTCTTGCTCTATTTTGGGACATCGCTCCGGAAGCCTCTAGGTGAGGGTCGGTGGCGTACAGCGTATCTTCGAGGCCGATGGTCTTAGGTTCCGCCCCTTCTTCGCATTGTCCCTACCGAGTATGATAACAAGTGTCACCTGCCAATCGCTACATCGCTCGGTCCCCCTGCCTACTGAGATGGTACTGACTAAGGCAGAGACGCTACGTCTGGATGGGGCACCGAGTCTTCATGATATGGTAAAGCGGCCTATATCAGGAAACTGCTCGTAATAGGGAATTCTATCAGGTGGATGTCGTCGAATGCCCAACAGTGGAGGTGGAGACAGTCGTTGTGGTTGTTGGAATGCAATCTGGTTCGGTGATGGCAGCATGTGTGTCTTTGGCTGAGCTACCCCATGGAATAGTGGTAGGTCGTTGGCTTCGTAAACTCCTTCATTGCTTTGATAATGTTCATTTTCAGCCTCTAAATACTCCTAAATTTATCGAAATTTGCCGCCTTCCGTCATTCATTGAAAATGTCGGCTGCGAAGTGCTACCCGACGCCGCGGCCATAACTGAACCTAAACTGTTGGTGCACATCTGTGCAGCGTCAACCGCGGTTTACGAGGCGAAGGTGGTTGTGTGGTCAGAGGATAGTGAGTATCTTCAAGGGTAAGGCTATTTTTGTTGCGACGTTTGCCAGCTGCAGTTTGCCGGTTGTCGAAACGTGATTTCTATTTCTCCGTTAGACCACCCGAATGCCTATCAATACCGCCAGTAAACACCGCCATTGACGACGATGAATGCTCACCCATCACAGGCGTCACTCCACTAATAGGGCAAGGCTACTTTATCATGTCCAAGTCGGCCGGGACTCGCATTGCGGTAATCTTGCCTCGTACAGTCTAGGCACCTGAAATTCATATTAAACTCAGGTATCAGCATTGCCAGATCGACTTAGAGAAATAAGTTTGGAAGGCTTCGATCCTTCATCTAAGCTCCAGGGAGAAACAATATCACCGAATGGGACTGAGATAGTAAGTCCTGTAGGATTTATCGATTAATGTGGGATAATTCATGTAAGATTGCCATTTGCTGTGGGGGAACTGTGAACAAGCAACAGTCTCGAGTGATGCTGAATCGATCGAGGAAAGTTATGATAGAGATAGAGGCGGCTGTTACTGGTACTCCCACTGGCCAAATGAATGGTATCGATGATCAAGCCAACCAACTACTGAGTAGGTGCTATTACGCATTATCGTCGATGAAATAGACCCATCGGATAAGACTCCTCTACTGTTAGGACAAATACTATTACCCAACTCTGGGAACGGCACTAACTTATATGATTGCTACTTGTCACTTCTGTCGGGAAGGGTTCCACCGAGTGTGGATCCAGCCAGGCCGGAGGTAACTTCGATGGCTTGAAGTTGCGCAGGAAATCCCTATGATTTAGGTCCTGCCACCCATTGCCACTCTAGAGTCTATAAACCAAGCTCTTGAATTCTCCCTTGAAAGGGTAGGTGTACTTCCCCCGGGATACTCTACTGCCCCGCTACTGGTGTACAACGATAGTACGCAACCAATTCCAGCATCATCGTCATCCATGGAGGTTGATGGTATGCCTTCAAATACACGCCTTGAGGGTATGTGTCAACTTATCTCGACCACCCAAAGGCTCATTGTCAGGTATTGATGATATGCTTTCCAAGGCTCGAGCTGTAATGGCTCTGCATTGCGTGTAGGTTTCACTTTGCTCGCTCTTTGTCACTCTGTCGTCTAGATACTGGGCAATGATGCGCCGGCTACATACGCCTAGGGCAACGTTTATGGCGGTCGTATCTCGTCCGTTTCCGGAGTCTACAATGCAAAACGAGCGACGAGCCATACTCAACTTGCTGTGGACAGGAGGCCAGGATGATTTACTAGCCCAGCAGCTCCTCCCTATGGATATAAAGGAGCCCAGCTTTCCGTCACCGGACTGCCCTCTCTGTGACGCCACAACACCTTCTAAGATGATCATCGATGACAACGCTCGGATCTACATTTGCGAGACAAATCCGACCCATAAAGCTCTAATGTGCCAGAAAACAAGAAAGCCTCTGTGAGTGGCCTCATATGCATGGAACTGCATTTTCCTGACTTGATATGGATTTTATTTCCCTTTCAGAGTGTACGGTGCCCTTCTACGATGCTCCTTCTGCTCCGCCGTCTTCGATGCATTCGAGGTACTCACATCAAACCGCTGCTGCTTATGCGGCTGCCGTACCGGTATGGAGATATGAATAGATGATGGTGGATGATGCATCCCGACTAATACTATCTATTACTATTAAGACTTACACAAATCATTGCCAACGTACGTTACGCAAAGGAACGTTTTTCAGTTTTTAGCGTATTCGAGGAATGTGTTGTATTCGTTAATTTGTGGCTCACCGCAGCGGCACCTAATTCTCGATTAAGGGATGACAGCTCCGACACAGTCGCAGGACGAGAGTAACGACAAGACGCCAGTGTTACGGAAAACAGCTACATTCACCAAAGACGTTGTCGATAAAAACAAAGACACATCGTACCTCCGCAACCGTGATTGTGAGGTAATCTGTTGGTATACTCTTGAATAACGATGCACCTCAGGGAGAGCTTGTTGTAGTTGGACAGATCTCTCACGGTTTTGGCTTCGAGCCTCATAAACCATCCATAGGTCTGCGTGTGGAACTCTCGGTTGTATTTCCGGGTGTTGAAGGGGATCGTAGCGCTGGTAATTCGCTGTTTGTAAGCTCATGAACATACCTGATATGTGTCGGTAGATGGCAGTGAGAAGTGGGTGTCACAATGTCGGAAACTAGGCTGGATGCCAATAAGTGCCCAAACGATAAGGCCCGAGCAAACTCAGACGTGCTACACTGATGTTAGTTGGGAAAACCCTAGTCTGAGAACAAAATAACTCATTCCGTAGGGCAGTCGTTTACTAGGAACGTCAGTGTATCCGTGGAATCACCCGCTTGACATGTATCTGGCTTTCAATTCCGTTGGTTCCTGGCCGATGCTAAAGTTAGTAGTATATGCGGTCGATGATACAGGGGACCCCGAGAGAAAGACGCAAGCTCGGATATCAATACGTGAGTCTGCCAACTCGGCTTTGATGAGATGATGTTCGTAGTCTCCTACGGGCTGCTACCTCTCCCCACAAAGCCCGGGAACCACCGGTTACACTGTCGAACTATGAGGACGATCGGTTGTGGTAGATTCGGGAGATTTAAAGATGCGCTGCGTAGGTTCAGAATACCTATTAGAACGTATAAACTATACCGATCAGGTTGTTATCTGGGTCTGCCGGTCACTACAGCTGTACCGACCAACTTTCTAGACAACGACCGTTCATCATTCGTATCAGTTCCAAGTGGCACTATCGTGAGTGCTGCCTTCTTCATGCTTTGGCCTCCGTTTCTAAATCAGGTTATCGACTGCGAGATAATAGTAAGGCGAGCTTCCAAGCTCGGACTGCTTTTAGGGGGAAGTTGATCACAAAGAGTTGATCATGTCATCATTGTGGTACGTGTGTCTCCATGTGTAGAAGCATTGTGTTGAAGAGTTTCTTCAAGCTCCCGAAATCGCATATTGCTGTCGGTAATGACCTATCCACATACGCGAGACTATACGACCAGACTTCGATTGCGATGGAAAAGATGGTTACCTAGAAATTGTGCATAAGTTATATGTATTACAATGTCGCATATATCGGTAACCTGACATTGAGCTAGCAATAGCAACTACGTCTATATGGATTTTTCGACCACATAGTTCAGCATTCAGTCCAAGAATTCCATGGGGGCCGGCAACTCGTATCAAGGGCGCGCTGTAAACCGCTGTACTGCCGAAATACAAGTCCACGGTAAACATTGCCTGCACTTCACGAGAGCTCGCAGTTACTCGGCTGAGTCATCTTTAAACGAGACTATCGATATACGTAACCTGCAAGGATTGACCAACACGAAACTAGCCTCATATATCCGAACAAATTTCGAGGAACTCACAACTGTCGAATCCTGTCAAACCTGTGGGCGTTATAAACGTTCCGCAAGAGTAGCGAATAAAATAACGATGCAAGTTGGGTGAGGCCACAAAATCGCTCCCAGACCCATGGTCGTCAATGCGGGAACCTTACACTCGCTCCCCCCTCGCATATCGCCGAGTATTGCCGGTTTCACTGCTAGACGATAACACTAAGCTGTCGTAGCCAGGGAGAACTCTTCGCCGTCCGCCATTCATACCGGTAGGGTGCTAAAGTGATCGTAGCTTCGAAGGTATACTTTTGGTCGCGCGTTTTAGAAAACGGGAAACATGAAATGCTTCGCTCCGCCTCGATTTCTGTTTCGCTGCATTTAGTTCTCTTGACCATACTTTTTGGGGGAGCTATTTCTTATTTAAGATGGCATCCATTAACGAAGGGACAAGTAAGCAGACGTAGCTTATGGGATTCACCCAGTGCTCTACCGTTATTATAGGCCTTTTGTGGGCTTTTGGTAGCCCTTAGCGGGCCGCCGCCGACTTTGAGCCCGATTTTAGTATAAACGATTTATACCATTTTAAATTATAGTACGGCTCATATCACACTGTGCCTCGCTACTTCGAGAGGCTGACGGTTACCGCGAATATTCACAGAGTGTTACTTTCGCCGTCTTTTTGGATAAAGTCTACGACGATTGTAATTATTGTCAGGCGGCCTCCCCGTGGGGCAGCTCGCCGTTGATGAGTACGGCAACCCCTTTGTTATTATGCAAGATCAGAATGATAAGAAGCGAGTAACTGGCTTGGACGCCCAAAAGGTATTTTTACTTCCCTCGGAAGAGCGACCACAGTAATTTTTCAGGCTAACATCCTTGCCGCCAGAAGCGTCGCGGAGACGATTCGAACTAGTCTTGGCCCTAAGGGTAAAATAAGATACTTTAGTCTCACGTGACATAATGGTGCGTTATAGGCATGGACAAGATCATCGTCGGACCTGATGGCGACGTAACAGTCACTAATGACGGCGCAACGATTCTTGACAAGATGCAAGTTGAGAACCAAGTCGCCAAGCTTATGGTTGAACTATCCAAGAGTCAGGTAGGCTTCATGTAGATGCCTGGACTGAATGACTCAATGTTAGGATGATGAAATTGGTGATGGTACCACCGGTATTGTCATCATTGCCGGTGCGTTGTTGGAACAAGCCAATAAGTAAGGGTGATCTGTACGAGTAAGGGTATTGTAGGCCAACCTTCAGGCTTTTGGAGATGGGTATTCATCCTCTCCGTATTGCCGATGGCTTCGAGAAGGCTTGTGAAGTTGCTGTTAAGCGTGTTCAGGAAATTAGCAAGCAGGTATTAGTACACCTACTTGGGACTTGGAGTTGGTAAGGAACTATCTCTCAGGTGGACATATTCAGTAACGATAATGAGGAACTTCATCGCGCTGCCATGACCGCTCTGGGCTCAAAGGTAGCACCCTTCGGACTTTGATTACAGCTCTCATACCTGTAACAGATCGTCTCTTCCCGACAAGCCCAAATGGCCAAGATTGCCACCGATGCGGTCCTCTCGGTCGCCAATTTAGAGAGAAAGGACGTCAACTTCGATCTTATCAAGGTCGAAGGCAAAGTTGGTGGTCGACTCGAAGATACCTGTTTGGTCAACGGTATAGTTATCGACAAGGAGTTTTCTCATCCCCAAATGCCAAAGGAGGTTAAGGACGCGAAGATCTGTATGTCGAGTGTGTACGACTGCGTAGGTGTATTCCAATTTCAGGCATCTTGACATGTCCATTTGAGCCCCCGAAGCCTAAGACTAAGCATAAGATTGACATCAAGTCCGCTGAGGACTACAAGAAGCTCTACAAATACGAGCAGAAGTAATACACTTCAACACTTCAATCACCGTTCAATATTTATCGCTCAGGTATTTCTCTGATATGGTGGATAAGATGCTGGATTCTGGCGCCAACTTGGCAATTTGCCAGTGGGGCTTTGACGACGAAGCGAACCACCTTCTGTAAGATTATCCTGTCTTGACGTTTTCTCTCGTAATGTTCTCATCTCAGATATCAGCGTGGTCTCCCAGCTATCCGATGGGTTGGTGGTGTTGAGCTCGAGCTTATCGCCATCGCCACTGGTGGTCGAATCGTCCCCAGATTCTCCGAACTCACTTCTGATAAGCTTGGCCATGCTGGCACTGTAAAGGAGCTGAGTCTCGGCACTACTGACAAGGACTCGATGATTGTAATCGAGGACTGTGCTAATTCGAAGACCGTAAGGCTGCTTTCTAATTACTCATTTAATCTTAGTTATTTTCTGTTAGGTCACCGTGCTTGTTCGTGGTGGTAACCAGATGGCTGTCGATGAGGCTAAGCGGTGCTTGCATGATGCCATGTGTTGCGTCCGCAATCTTATTCGTGATAACAGAGTAGGGCCTTTCGAATTGTGTACTTTTGATTTTTCGTTCTTCAAGGTTGTTCCCGGCGGCGGCTGCGCTGAGATTGCTGCCAGTATTGCTGTTGCTGACGCAGCTGATAAGGAGCCCACTGTCGAGCAATACTCAATGAGGGCTTTCGCTGACGCTTTAGAGACCATTCCCAACTGCCTCAGTGAGAACTCTGGTCTCCAGCCGCTCAAGACGGTGGCTGAAGTGAGGTAGTGTTTCAAGTGAAATTGTTACGGGAGGAATCATTTCCATTTTAGGAATCTGCAAATATCCACGGGAAAGCCTGTCTATGGTGTAGATTGCGTAGCCCAGGGAACAAACGATATGTGGCAACAGGGAGTGTACGAGGCCATGGCGTCAAAGGTGGAAACTCTTGTTTAGAGCTAAGGGGTTTTCAAACATCTCTTTTTAGGTTGAGCAATTCAGCCTTGCGACCCAGGTTGTGAAGATGATCCTTAAAATCGATGATGTGATGTCCCCATACGATTGCGATCAGTAGAGTGCCTGCATGGCGGACGGCTCGGCTATTAGCACGTATATGGCATAAGATTACTCAGCTAGCTGCCGCTGCACAACGATTGCGTTTCTAACGTTATCTACATACCCTTCCCAATCAATATTGCCAGTGGATGAGTGTTGCTCTTCGAGCTAGAGGGATGGTGTTCCGTGTTGAGTTCGAAGTCCGTGTTAATTCTATCTTGTGACGGTTATTCAGCATCAGGTTATCGCGATCATCGCGATGCTCTGTAGATGCATACAGCGTGAGTGCCAGCATAATACGCGGCGCTTGTATCGATTCAACTCAAACCCTAATGAGTTATTAGGCTTCGAGTGCTGCGAAATAGTCATCGATATGCAAGTCGAACTTCGACTTGCATACTCAGTGTGCATACTTCGACTGTCGAAGTATCTAGATAAAAGGTTCGAAAGTCATTTCCGTCTCTGGGATGTTGGGATGTTGGGATGTGGGGGATTTAGCGTTTACTTTGTGTTGCAATGCCACGAAGATGGTCTTCTACGTCGAAGGAAAACAAACAGTAATGCATCACGTGGTTTTTGTAGGTAGGTAGAATTGTCTCTGCAGGACGTTTGTCAGCCGGACGAACGAGCAACGCTGTGGTCGTTATGCCACAACTCGGGGTATAACTCCTCCTAATAGGCTTGATTTGGAAGGTATCCTGGAAACCGCAAGTGTGAAGAACTCAGAACTTCTTAAGCGACCAGGGTAGGTTCCATAGTGATTTCCCTAGTTTGAAGTAACCTATATGGCTACGGTTTGAGCTTCTTTGCGGAAACGGCCTCCCAACTACCAACTTTAATAGACATGAGCCATGGACACTGTAGTGTGGAACTCGAAGAGAAGGTGAGGCTGACGTGATCCTTGATCGTGCACGTTCTTGACGCGTCAGGTGCTCGGACCGCTGCAGACAATCTTCGACCAGGCGAACGTAGAAAAATTAGTCCAGCCGGTTGGATCAAGTGACATGAAATGCACGGTAAACGTTTTCGAGGACAACGAGAAAGAAGTAGGAGACATTCCCGTATCTTGAGTAGGATGTGACATGAACCGCTCTGCTAGACTATCTAGTATTAGTTAGAAATGCCAGACAATCTGCAACTATTAGTCTTGAGTATACTTAATCCCACAGGTGGAAAAGTCCGTGAAACGACTGATCATGGGTATGAAGAAGTTCGGTAGCAAGGCGGAAAACGTGAGATATCTCGAAGAGGCCACCCAAGCTTTCTACGGTCTTTACAATTTCTTTTTTGAAGCCACTCGCTTCGTAGGGATTGTGACCCACCCACAGGAGTAATAGTTCATGTATAGTTCGTATGTCCATGAAGTTCTCCATAGTTACGCTGATAAATGCAAGGCATGGATTAGCGATCCGTCACTAGAGCGACTCAGGAGACCCCCACATAGTGGAGCGGAACAAGAGAAATGTAATGTAACTTGTAATATTCGGCGGTAATCCGGTCCTCATTTGCACGGGGTACTATCTGCCATGCAAAATCCATGATGAATAAAATAGCACTTGTGTTGTTCAGGTTTTGTGGACTTTTGGCAGCGCTGTGCAGTGAACCAGTGCCGTAAACGAAAGGAGCGAGCTCCAGCAACCCCACCTGCTACGGACTACAGGAGTGGAACGCTTTTGAGAGCGCAGAGAGATATCCACGCTGAGCTAGAGAGTCTCCGTGCAGAGGTTGCTAAACTAAGAGCGGATGCTAACAATAGGGGCGGTAGGGTCTGGGGCCCAGCCTCTGGGCAGGCTACAGGGTTATCTCGGATTCTGTTTTCACAACGGTTGTCCTGGCCTGACTAACACTCGTAGCAGTTTGTATCTCGCTAGTCTCTTGACATTACTGACCGTGATACATTAAGGATGCGGTAAGGGTTTACATTCTCAGGATCTGGTTCAGTTCTCCCAAGTCCACCACCAACTAAGAGAGCTCGAATCGTCAAGGATGGTACCCCGTGGCGCTCTAAGAGCAAGTTCTGTTCATGTATTTCAGTTGTCTCGGATGGTGAATATGATAGTTCTTCATCCTCAACCGTGTCTCTCCCAAAGCCGAAGGTGCCGACCAACTGGCGAGCTAGATAATAATATCTGCAAGGTATGAATAGTCTCATCTTTTTATTAGCTTTTATTCGAGTTTCCAGCCTTTCTGTTTCTAAACTGTTGTGCTCATCCGAGAAAGTTCTGCGGGGCATCACAACGGCTTGGGCGCAGTGGCCCGAGGGCCCTGCTAAAGGAGTACAAAAGGCAACGACCCTCCGAACAAAAATGCGCAGTAACCGGATTTCGTTGTCATTGTTGTTCCCGCGGCTCTACCCACTGAATATGCAACAATCGTTGCGATGTGGACCGTATCAAGGTAGGTCAGCAATACGCCTTGAGGTAAACCCAGGCGGTTAACAGTTGAAACTCAACACGAATCGCAATACCCACGATAACCCAATACCCAATACGGTATTGGCAATACAAAACAGCAAGTTTTCTGAGCAACAACAGTATATGACCAGAGTCGCTATGATAGAATCCTCTGAAGCAAAGCAATAGTGGGCAAAGTTCAACGTGTGAGTGACATGTAGTTTATATCATATACTATATACGTATACATATACAGTATATGTTCAACAGGACTTCTGTTACAGGAGTCTCAACCGGTTCACTCTTCTTTGACCAGGCCCAACATTGATCTTTAGCTGGCGAATTGCGATAGTCACACTACCTCATCAAGCGCCTACATCTCCACTCTTCCGCCTATATTGAGCATAGCTAGACATTTTCGTACGCACACCCTGTTACTCAGGTGGGGGGATAACACCCCAGGGGTATACCTCACTTTCCTTAGTAGATAAGTCCAGTCCCCCACCGTATCCTTGTATGTCGGCCAGGGCATCAACGGCTGTTAGAACTCGGGCTTCACAGAGAGCTTGCCCTCTCACGGTTCACCCATGGGGACTGGCGTCACAATTTGTGACGCCACGAGCTCGAAGGCTCCCAGTGCGGTTAATCCACTTTGGTTCAAACGAAGACTTTAGCTCGTGAGCTGTTATCTCTGTCTATGAGCAATACTATTTCCGTCCTGTATTCGTCTATATTTGTGCCCATAGTTGTACCACATACCCCTATCTGGTCGATCAGAGCTGATAACGATGAAACCCCGCGGAAACCCTGTGCACGTGCGCTTCGGGCCTACCATAGAGTAAGAGTCCTTTTGTCGACCTCCTATGTCTCCTGCGAGTCACGATAGGTTCGCTGATAATGTATCCGCTCAAGAATCCCGTGAACACGGTAATCGTGACAGCTTACTCACTGCTTACTAGCTATATCCCTAAGTTTCATTCGAGAGCGGAAGTGCAGTTGTGCGCGTGCCACAGAGTTTGCGCTATACGGTGTAGCGAATTTTGAGGGATAACTTCATTGTGAACTTATGTTGGGGGCCGTAATCACTTATCTTAAACGGCCTCTGAGTAGCTCCCTAGGTGTTCCCACCGCTCATATCGTCGTTATGGCTTGTCATGTATTAGAGTGCGTAGCAAGGACGAGTACCCGATTGGGGTTCTCCCACCGCACGAGTACCTCCGCCAGTGGAGCGCGCCCCTTCCTAATCACCTAAGCGCTGGCGTCTCCATAAGCTGCGCGGGTTCGATAATACCTGCTCAGTTGTGCTCGATAGGCGAGTCCTGGCTTCCAGTCTGGGTTAACCCTCTGACGGTTTCACGATCCTGAGATTTTGACAGCTTACTTGCTACAGTTCACTATGTCCCCAAGTCTTGTGATTCGTACCCTCGTCCTCTTACTGGTGTGCCTATGTCATGCCTCATTGTCTGATGGGACCGGTGGCTCTATTCGTGAGATGGCCACAGGAACCGACTGCAGTTTTTGTAGACACTGCTCTAGGAAGGGAGGTTTGGGCGATCTTGTATGTTTCCTCCATCTGCTAAGATGCCACAGTACCTGCAAAAACTGCTGCTGAGGTAGCCTACTACCTGAGCAATCAATGCGTAGGAGTCTCTGTTAGATACTCTCTCATTGAGATACGTGTAAATATCGAGTCCAGCGGGTATGCCCCACAGTTTTCTGTCTACCTTGAAGTTTGTCGCTCAAACGATCTTACATGATCTTGGGCCCAGATGCTTGATCAACGAGGGATCACTCTGCGATCTTCGATCTGAATGATATTTGTCTGGAAGGTTTTCTAAGGTTGAGTTAAAAGTGAAAAGATACCCCGAGAAGGGCTTTAATGTAACATGCGAAGTTCCCTCGTACTTGGATGTTGCCTCATCAATAAGAAGTTCCTATCCGTGGAGTCCTCTTGTCAATGAGGGACTCCCCCTAAGGGAGCCTCATGACTGATTCGTGAGCTTAGGGAAATTTCATGCTTCAGAGATCTAGAGACTGCGGGTTTTGACAAGAGGTCCACGGGGCGCTGTCAGCGCCGCGCTGACGCATTCAGCAGAATTGACCTCATATTATGAGGTCTCGCAAACCAAGTGTTCGCTTATGATTCATGAGACTCAATCGGTCTGTCGTAAGCTACAGCCAGATGAAAAGTATTCATTCTGACTGCCTGAAGTTATCAGGCTGGAGTCGTGTGAGTCCCCAAAATCGCATATGTAGTGAAAAAGGGTAGCAAGACTTGCCGAGCAAGTATTAATTACTTGGCGAGCCAGAAATTCCAAAAAATTCTGGAATTTCTGGCTCGCCAGACTGGCACTGCCAGTCAGTAGTTCTGACTCAGAACCGCTGCACTCAAGTTGCCATAGTTTTCCAAGCTAGGGGCAAATAACAAACGCCACCGCACAAGAAAATCAGGAATGCCCATCCGAGTCCGTGCATTCAATGTAATGCAGACTCTGCATTGGAGAGTAATACAAGTTTGTCCGACTAATTTTGTCGCGGAATACATGTATCTCGTTGCAGTTCATTCAGATTGAATCATTCAGTGCCTACAAAGTTCGCGAGTTCCCCGATGACATTGGGTGTATGATAGCATTGTTCTTTCAGGACCTAAAATTCAGGTTACGCCGTGACCGTTACCGCAGACTGCTGTAACAATGGAAGCTTCATAGTGAAGCAACTAGGCCAGTGAGTTACTGGCAGTGACTCTGGCCTTCTCTATCGGCTGAAGTTCGCACTATACTCGTGCCACGATTGTGGCACGCTCGCAAGTCTCCACTTTCCCAAGCACTCGTGATTTCGATTTTTGACAGCATCAAGTTGGGCGGCACAAGCTGGAAGCTGCACAAAAAGTCGGCTGCTTAAAGCAGCCGCATTGGAACTCACCGGACTCCAGTGACTGGACTACCTACTCTTGAGAAGGCTACAAGAGGATGCGGGCACAAATTGTATCGTTACTACCGTACAATACGGTTACTATCGATACCGACGGTCCTGATGCAGCAGTCCTGGATACTCACTGGATTAGTGTCGCTGCAGAGAACTGTGATTGCCTGATCTTCGACCAGGCACAGCCACATAAGAAATACTTGTATTAGTAGCCTTGAACGTGCCAGGCAAGCTGCGCAAGGTAAGAGTAGTGAATATCGTGAAGCCTTAATTGTCATAGTGATAACATCACTGACAATTTGTCAGGGCCTGAAATGGCTGCAAAGTTGCAACGAGCGTACGGTTTCATCCGCGCTTTCATGGCATGTTTTCTTTATCATGGTCAATGATGGACCGTCAATCTATGGTAGAGACATTACATATGTCGGAGTGAACCCAGCGGGGTTTGAAGCTCACACTTTTACGTCCCGCTACTAGTGTCCCCGAGTGCTAAGTCAATCACCGCGCGCTCCGTATAACAGATACAGTATCCAGGATACTGAAACGGCTACCGGTTTCTTCATTGCTAGCCGCACAAGTGAAGCACCTCACACACCGCGTGTTATGCTCACCGTGGCACAGTCACTGTGACACGTGTCACGATGAAACGGTGTATATGTAAACAAGGTATGAAGATAGGATAGTTGATAATATAAGCAGTTAACCTATTACATAGTCGGACGTGGGAAATGTAATATACCCTCATGCCTGCCAACAGGAAACCTCGTGTGCACAATATGTATACAATAAACGTGTGGGCTGTTGAGTCGGTGACACCCACGCCGCGCATAGGCCGTCGCCCAATTTTCGCGGACGGGATTTCTAGCTTGCGCGAAAATTGTGTTTTACGGGGGTAATGCACAATTTTCGCGCATTATCCCCATTGTATGATTTAGTCCCTTCCGCAAAAAAATAAACATCTGCAAGTTGCATGAAATATGATGAAATATTATCAATAGGGGCAGTTGGCGAAAATTGTACATGGGGGGTAATGTGACTTCTGTGACTACGTCTTGGTACTATCAAGTTTATACATCCGTAGTTCAGCCAATAACTGCGGGACCCGCAGTGCGGGTGGGGAACTGGTCGAACTAACCACCGGCCGGCACTTGGCATCCCTATCATGAGGATACTATCACCATGGTCTGATGTAGCCTAGGGATTCCCTAGTAGGGAAGTTTCCTGACTCGTCATAAGGCCGGACCCTGAACTGTTCCACTCTGCACGAACTGCACGAGAAGATACGCAGCCAATGAATTGAGTCCTACGAAGTATCTAGAGTAAAGGCGAGGGTCAAGGTCTATGTCATAATATGACAGTCATGTGATTGCTGCACGCCGTGCAGTGTTCATCTGTGTGCTGTGCTGTGCCGTGCTGTGCTCATCGTTGCCGGACAACTTAACAGTGTCAAGCTACGCGAAACGTGGGGTGTATCGGATACACCGTATTCCATCAGACAGGACGTAAACTGTACCGTCCCATGGTAACCGTAGCTCAAACCATCCGCCACTCTCCCGCATTGTGTGATATCTTTGGCCAGGCCAACTTGACCAACGATCTTATTCAGTATCCGCCAGTGAACTGGCGTTCAAGTCTTGAATACCAGTTGACTGGCGGAGTCTTGAATTTCGAGATTAAGTTTTCTTGTTCGTCCGACGCAATACCACAGTACTGTTTTTTATGATTTTGAGAGCCTCGATCTCGCGTCATCATTAGTCTCATAATGCGACTCACATTATAACTGAATGATTGTCAATCATTGATTGACGGGATTGAATGGTGGGAACTAACTGCAATAGATATACAGACAGTACACACCGAGTACGTACACTGCACATGGAGCATGTTACAGGGGCAGTGCTAGATACTTTATGCTACAGGGGCAGTGCTAGATACTTTTCAATAAAAAGTAAAACGAAAAAAGTCGCCATACGTAGGTGGGATGTGATTCCCTGCGAGAGCTCAGTATCTCAAGAACGTAAACCAACACAGCTTATCCGAGTATGCGGATTCTAAGACCCTTTGGCCCAGGCCGCTGGACGTCCTGGTCTATCCAGGCCTTCTCCACCAGAGAGGACAGTAGTACCGTCACAGACTGCGAATTACAGTACTCGGAAGGAGATTCGCGTAGCCGAATTTGTTTCGCAGGAAGCGAGGATCCTGGAAGACTCACGTCTATTACGTCGCGGTACGGGCTCGGCACCGTCAATTGGTGGCTTCAGTTGGTCGGAACTATCCAATAGTTACTATTGGGTCCTCCTACAGTACGACTGGTACTATACTGCGATGACCAACGTCTGAATAGACCGGTCCGGCTCCAAGTTGAATTGCTTAACGACGGTTGAACCGGGAGGTAGTCCGTTCAACGGGGAATGTTGACGACCGTGGTCCATTGAGGAGAGAGATCAAGGTCACTAGTTCACGACATGTATCTTCATTCCTTTAAACAAGAATGCCCCATCCTCAATTGCTGCAACAGCAATACAGTTGACTACGGTCAATAGTCCTGCAGCTGTGCTGAACGCGTGTTCTGACAGTCAGAATCTGACTGCATATCTCCAAGTTTTAATGGCTTAGCTTCAATCTACTAGGGTTGGATAGTCTCGCCACGGAACTCCCGGGATTTGCTAAGGACTGCTCCGGGGATTGAAGCTCCGGACAGCATGGACCGTGTTGCACACTGTGTAATGCAGTGCACTGCACAGTTGAAAAACTTGTTACTAATATGCTCGTCATACTATTTTGCATGTCCGGCTATGCTAACTATGAACCAAAGGAAGCAGATGTGATTGTTGTGGGAGTATACCAAAGCATTCACGCTCAGCCAATCGATAGTGTATCACCCCATTACCTTCTAATAGCTTCTCCAAGGTTGGTTCGCTTGATAGTGAGCGAATCTCACTGTGAGCCGCAGCGGCTCAGCCGCTCACCGAGCGACTAGCCATGGATCAGTAAATGCTAGTGCGGCCACGGTCCACACCTTGTCCACACAACGTTTCGACGTTGAGGGACTACAAGAGGCCATCCATAGTTACATGCCATGTAATTCATGGATGAGTGGGGGCCAAATAGTTCACCACCATTCACTGTAGTGTATCGCGACTTTTTGGCCTTGGGAAGGTACATAAAGGCGTTCACTACAGTCTGCCTGGCCACTGAAGCCACCGAGGGGATCCTGGCCGAGGCCGAATCTATCCAAGGGGCGGTGCAAGCCGACCATGCGTTGCTCGCTAGAATTGGTCACGCGGTTAAGTATAAGCACAATGTGCATTGGACATAGACACCGCCATCATCCAAGCTGACTCAACCTGTGTCAGACTATGCTACTCTCAGAGTAGTACTCTGCTACTGAATACTCGGCCAGTTAGAGCACGAGTGAATCAGCGAGGAGTTATAACCTATGACACGTTGGTGCGGGGTTACGCGAGACCTACAGATCCCTTCGTAGCCCCTGAGCTGGGTGGTTAAGTCGACAGAGCTGTTCGAACACTAATAAGGGAAAGTCGATCGTCGAAACTCAAGCTGAAAAGTCAGAAGAGTGGAGCCTCTGAATCTCGAAAAACCTTGGGTAATGGTGAGTCTTTTGAAGAAGGGGATTTGGTCACCAACGGGTGCCAATTTTGGTGCTAGCAAGAGATAGTGCTAATGACTTATCGGCACCATATCTTACCAGCACCCAGCACCTATCTACTTATTAGTAATAAGTATGACAATTCCTATCAGGTCGGAAGAGTCTTGGTCCGCAAATCGTCATATAGTTACCTCGTCCAGGTAGACGCTAAGAAGAAAGTTGAGTCTATCCGGAATAAATCCATCTGCAGTACGAGTAGTGAAGTCGACCGCAATGACTTGAGGAGGGCATGATCCTCATGTCTAAGAGGAAGAAACTGGGATAGGTTTTTTACTGGCCTATAATTCGCGCCATCAATACTTCACAGAGGCGGCGAGAGGCGCCCTCCGGACAAGGAGTATTCGTATATTCCCTGAGGTCCATTGCCGCACTTCAGGGCAATCGAGGTGGTCTCCCTTTTTTTGTAAGAGGCTCTGTAGATTGGGCTGTAATGTCATGTCATTTGTTGATGTCATGAATAGGTATGAGTATGCATGGGAGCTCGTCCGCACGCAGGCGATAGGCGCCATGATCGCTTGGAAAAGCTTCACTGAAGCTTTGGTCTTACAGACCAACTGAGTTATATCTTTAAGTTTTTCCCACTCGGGTATTAGTGTCGATTCGACAAACAAGCTTACTTAGTACAGTTTCACTACGTCCCCAAGTGTAATGATTCGTACCATCGTCCTCTTACTGGTGTGCCTATGCCACGCATCATTGCCTGATGAGACCGGTGGCCCTATCCGCGCGCTGAACAAAGAAAGCGACTGCAATTTTTGTAAGGCATGCGCTAAGGGAGGCGAGCTTGTATGTGTCCTCCATCTGATAAGATGCCGCCCAGCCTGTAACGGATGCTGCTGAGATAAGCGACTACTCAGGGAGTCTCTAATAGTTATTCCCTAGTCGGGGTCTCCGTCAGATATTCTCTTATCGATAAATGTGTAAATTTCGGGTCGAGTCCAGCGGGTATCCCGTCAGTTTTTGTCGATCTTGAAAAGTTCTTGCTCGAACGATCTTCTATGATCTTCGTCGTGTCTCTGATATTTGTCTATGTCCGAGAGGTTGAGTTCGAAGTGGAAATACATCCGGCTTCTTCGATGAGCAAAGCCAAGACACCTATTTAAGAACGAGAAAACCGTATTACAAAGCAAGTCAAAGTTCCCTCGTACACTACATGTTGACTCATTAATAAGAAGCGCTTTCCGTGAAGTCCTCGCGAAGGAGCCTCACGAGTGATTCGTGAGTTCAGGGAGACTGCTGGTTTTGGGAAGAGGTTCACGGGGCGTTGACGTATTCAGCTGATTCGACTTCACATGGCGAAGTCGCCCGGGCAACTGCCCCTCAAGCAACAACGTCACTCGGTGTCGAGGCATTGTCATTGCAACGCTGCAACGCCAATCTACACTGTATAAGCCTGCAGACTATCATTGCCTTAGATTCTTGGTATCGGTATCACTAGATCAGTTATGACGAAGATGAAAATTTCAGTGATCAAGCCTGCTAGAGGAGCTCTAATGACCCCCTAAACGCTTGAACCGGACTTGGCACCCCAGTAGCCGCGATGATGTATTATACATCATCACAATATTTATAAGAAGTATTTTGTTGGGGACGCCAGATTCCACCCCTATGATGATATGAAGTCCCCCATGCGCATTGTCTCGCCATCATAACGCTACAATAGCGAACAATAGCACCCGCTGATCAGTCGAACTAATGGGGCGACGGCAATATACATGGACAACCTGCCACGAGCAGAGTGCAGCACAGAATGGAAGACTATCTCGGGAACTACGCAATCCTTTAACCATAGTGAAAAGCCTCGACATTACCACGGAAATCCGTGCATTGGGAGGCTTGATAAATAAAGGGGGTAACCATGGCAAAGTAACAGACCACCTAGTTCGGCTGGCCAGGGCATCGGTGTTGCACTAAGCGCCCAGACCAAGTGCGTCAGATTTGTGCGAATAGAACGATGAAGAAGCCTGAGCTCTGACAGTCATAGGATACGTCCAGAAGCTCCAGGCATGGAAAGGCTTCCTAGGAGATTTACGACCGATAGCTCGAGAGTCTTTAGTCACGCCCCACCAACCGAGGCACGGGGAATAGGTCATACCTTTTCTTGTGCGGACCTTGATTCAAGGTCCTTGAAGCATTATAGTAATGGAGATTCTCCCATCGTTCGCGAACAACCCGTGTATCGACACCTCGGCGATGTGACATCGCAAGGCAGCATCATACTTTCCTTATTAATCTGGCACGCTGCAGAACGCCATAATTCAATATGGATCTCTGTCACCACACGTGTAGCTTGGCTGTTCAACGGCATATATTCCTAGTCATTACGCAAGTGTTGTTGAGGACTGCATCGGGTAACCCCCTGCTTAGCGACCCCGTGGCGACAAAAATACTCGTTTTAAACGTCATCAAAGTTTGATGACTTCAAAAGGGTTTGATCATCAAACCCTGAGTTTGGAGGTCAGAGACATCCGCGAAGAAATGGCCAATCGTTCGAAGGGCTCCGGCAGGATTTAGGCCCTGTACACTAGTCCCACGAGTAGATGCGGTAAGGGTGTTGGCACCTTCCCCCTATGGGCTGCTAACTAGATTAGACTGAATTGCTCAGCTGGATTCATCGAGGGTGAATCATCGTCTTCTGGCGGTAAAAGGGTCAGAGACTCCGGGTCACTGGGATACAATGGGGGCCTTTGAATGATTCAAATGTTCTGTTCTCGAACTTTGCAGACACGCACTCACTCGGCAAACTCGACATCAGGCACAGTCCACACGAGGTGACACCGCTACATGACTGAAATAGCTCCAGACAAAACTGCAGGCAATTGAACAAAAAATGAATATTGAATCATGCTGTTGGAACTTCACTCATTGTTAAGATTGAACCCGAAGGACCCCTTCTCAGTTGGATTGCACTTGAGCCCCTCTGTCACTGTCACGTCGTTTGGTGACGTCACCTCGTCTACAGCAAGCTCTATAAAGCTCCGTGAGATTGATCGTAGGATTTCAAGCTGCGCCGTTCCTGCCAAAGATCAAAAAATCTCTGTTGAGAATAAGTGTTCGTTCGAACCTCGGTCAGGGTCAACAGCTTCAGCCTCAAGCTCAACTTCTCGCTGCTCCGTAAGAGCTCTGACGAATTCGTCGAAGTCGATTCGCCTGGAATGCCTTAAGCGATATATTGGCATAATTCTCGCTCACCCGTTGCATTTGTAATCAACTTGACGAACCAATTCCTCTACGCTTGTTCCGCAATATGAATCTCCCAAAACTGAGCGGAGGTTTTCCGCTGATATAAACTGAGTGCAGAATCGCTGGACACAGAAATTAGGTCCGAATAACCCTTACTCCAGTTTTGTCGACGTCGAGCTTGTCAAAAACTTCCTGAATGTATCGTTCATTCATCGCAAGCCGAGTGAGCAAACACGCTGCCAGGAACTCCGAGTAGTGAATCTCGTCGTCGCCCGATTGATCTAGCTTCTTGAAAACCCGCTCGGCCTCATCACCGTCTGTGCCGAGATACTTCATCAGGGCTTGTTTGAGACCATGCAGTTTTATCGTGCCGCTTCCATCGATATCCAATGCTTTGAATTCTTTCTCGAGATTCTCCAGCAGTTCATTGCTTGACATGCTGAAGGCAATCATGCCAAGAGCGGCCCTCTTTATCCCGTTTTGCCGTGAGAACTGACATAGGCCCTCGAGGACCGATCTGTCGATATCCCCGGCGTCTTCGCCATTCTCTGAACTTGTCCTGACGAGGTTGGATGTGATCCATTCATGTTTGGAGGCCTCAAGCGCAGATGGGCGTTTGGAGGGGTCTCGCTGCAACAGGGATGTTATGAACGATTTTGCGGCATCCGATATTCCAGCCCAGCGAGGACCTGTGGCACAATCTGACGAAATGCAAAGTCATCTAGTCTCACCTTGGAAAGAAAATTCGCCCGTCTTGACGTTGTTGATTATTTGTGCATCAGTTGTGCCTCCAAAAGGTGGTGCTCCGGAGAGGAGCATATAGACGATCACACCGATTGACCATACATCACACTTGGAATCATATGAACCTTCCAATACCTAAGAAATCACATCTACTCACCGCTACGAGTAGGATACATTCTTTTCTGGTTTCAAATGTCGTGCGGTTGTAATTGGTACTTCACTTTTCTAGTTTGATATCAATAGTATAATGGTGGTTCGTACGACTAGGACATTATCCGCTATCAGTTTGATTGTTAAGCTACTCATAAAATAATTCGTCTTACTTCAGGTGCCACATAATATACAGTTCCATGCATTGCTGTCATTGGTTGGTTCTGGGTGAAGACCTTGCTGAAACCGAAGTCGATTAGCCTCAAAGGGGCATTTTCAGAGCTGTCAGCATACACCCAGTTCTCCAATTTGAGGTCTCTGAAGAAACGAGCTAGATTCGTGGCTTCAACGAAGTGCTGGGATGTATTATAGGAATTCCCAGGCACGGAATAGGCCTCCAACGCATTTCCTTCGGTGAACATGCCGCTTATATGAGAAGTTGGTATACTAGGGAATAAGAGGAGGGGTTGCATTAATCAGCAATGGTGTCGAAATTGAGAAGAGCCAAATGTATGGAATATTCTCGACATTTAAACCCTACCTATGACATATATTTTGGTTATGACAGTAGTGAACAGCATCCAGCATTTGCTTTGTAACCTGCGCTGCATCTTTTTCACCGTACTTCTTCTTTGAAGCTAGACGTTCAAAGAGCTCCTTACCAGTACCTTCGAATTGGAGGCTTAAACGAAATAAACCAAAAAAAGCATACGAAAGAATGCCACCAAATAACGATGTAAGTCGAGCGAGCTCAGAATCGAGTCGAATTCAAGTGTCAGAGTGCAATTTTATAATTGCTTCCACGCTACAAGTCAGTTAATTGTACAACTTTCCGGTTGGGTAAAACATGGTCGAGAGTATAACGCATTTGAAACTTACATGCTTCCATGACTAGCCTTACACTAGTAGGATCCTCATACACCTCAAGCAGGCGACAGACATTAGGGTGATCCAGGTGCAGATAAATTTCGACCTCGTTGCGGAGGAGCTGACACCGCCGTTTCCCTTGTATATTTCCAGTGGTGTCCCCACCTCAAATTTTCTTGAGTTGAGGTTCTCCGTAGACAGCGTTTTTACAGCAACTGTCTTACCAGTTGCTTTATTTCGTGCAAGATAAACTTCACCGTTCATACCAGTGCCTGGAAAGTACTGGCTTGCATCCAGTAGAACTATGCCCTTTCTCACCGAGGACTCGGTCCCCAAGAATTTCATAAACCTCTGTGATGTCTCTGCGATGAATCCTAGTGTTCTTTATTCCTGGCTTTGTCTTGGAGAGATGTTCAATCACGCTTTTGCGGCTGGCAGTGCTAGCTGTTGCGTCCGCCGACGAAGCTGAAGAGCGGAGCGGCTACGAATCGAACTATGATGGGAGCTGAGCTCGTTCCACCTTTGGTCGCCCTCGGACCGCTAGCGTCCACCGCCTTGGAGCAGTGACATCCCATAACAAGGACAAGGACGTGAACAACTGTCCAGCGACAAAGACGAATTGCCTTGTCTCGTTAGAGACGATTATGCGCTGACGATTATGTGCGAAAAGCTTCGACAACGGAGTTCTTCGCAACATCGTTGAGCTTAAGTCGTACATATCTACGAACCGTTAGGTCCTTGGCTTGAGGGTTGAATGACGTTCGCCGCATGTTATCTATATTAGAGATATGTTAGTACAGTCAAGATACCTCGGGTTGACATTTGTTCCAGTCTCAAACCATCTCTTGAAGTTTGACTCACCATAGCTCCTAAATTGCAGGCATCAGCCTTGTTTCTGGTCCTTCTCTTGGCTCCACTATCACTATATGATTGTTCGTGATGCAATTTGTAAGTTACTCCGACTCGGTTCGTTCAATGAACTTTGTGTGGCTATCCTTTCGTACATGGGATACATGCCACCGGGTCATCTGATTCCGTATATTACCTCGCATTTTCAATGTGTGACTCTTGCCTGTCTTAGCCCAGTCCTCTCTTGGTTGTATCTGTCCTTTATAATGAGCTACCCTCAAATGGCAGCTATGGGAGGCGGACGTCAGCCCGTTCTGATTTTGAACCCCTCGGCGAAGAGGGATAGCGGCCGTCGAGCCCAGTTGTCCAACATTAACGCTGGCAAGGCCATCTCCAGTAATTGGCATTAGATTCGACCGTCGTTCTCAAAGAGCACTTAGGTATTGTTAGAAGTACACTTGGACCTAAGGCTATGCTTAAAATGCTGTTGGACCCTATGGGAGGTATCGTCCTCACTAACGATGGCCATGCCATCTTGAGGTAGCCTTTTACCTGCGGCACGAGTAGGGGATTCTCTTATGGCTTAGGGAAATCGACGTTACGCATCCTGGTGCCAAGACGATGATGGAGCTCTCAAGGGCTCAGGATGAGGAGGTTAGGAATATCTTTCTAGATTCGTGGGAGCTTACTTGACTAGGTCGGTGATGGGACTACGTCTGTTATGATCCTGGCTGGTGAGATGCTCTCGGCAGCCGAGCCGTTGCTGGATCCCAGCCGAAACATTCACCCTACCAAAATTGTTGCCGGCTACATGAAGGTATCGCAAGGCAAATTGAAGCTTTGCAGAGTTACGTTACACGCCCTTATATTAGGCTTTGGAGGACATTAACAAATTCTTGCCGGAGATTGCGGAGAATATCGACCCTAACGACCAGGACCAACTTCTCAGGACCGTGCGGGCCAGCATCGATACCAAATTCGCTAACAGGTGAGTAGCGGGATAGGGCCTAGTTGCTTTGGATCATCATGTGCGGGTTTTTATTGTTGAAGTCCTTAAGTTTATTTATATGTATTCTAGAAACCCTCTCTTTTCCTCAGGTGGGGATCTATGATCTCTGAGCTCGCCTTAAAGGCAGCTCAGGTTGTCAAGATCGATCACCCAGGTGCCCCGCCGGAAATCGACCTTAAGAGATACGCTAAGGTATAGAGTAAAATTAAATAGTTTTTCGTGGTCATCTTGTGTATTCAGGTTGAGAAGATTCCCGGTGGCGACTTGAGTATGTGCAGAGTCCTTGATGGAGTTATGCTCAACAAGGATGTCACTAACGCCAGGATGCGCCGCTTCATCAAGTAAACTTACTACCCAAAACTGGAGCCCTGGTCACGTACATTGCCACTCAGGAACCCACGAATCGTTTTGCTCGATTGCACCTTGGAGTATAAAAAGGGTAATATATAACCGCGTTTATGAGGAGAAGGATTTATGTAGGCGAGTCCGAAACTAGCGTTGAGGTTACCAAGGAGGCCGACTGGGCTGCACTTCTCCGTCAAGAAGAGGAGGAAGTTCAGAAGGTAATATTTCACCACTTTAACCTCCCACGCTCGTTTGACGACTCTACCCGGGTGTGTATTCTTTCTTCGTTCAGATCTGCGATCACATCCTTGCTGTCAAGCCCGATGTGGTTATCACTGAGAAGGGTGTTTCCGATCTCGTGAGTCCCCCTAGTCCTGGCCTACTATAGGATATCTCTTGCTCAGGCGCAACACTTTTTGATGAAGCAGAACGTGTCGGTCATTCGCCGAGTTAAAAAGACCGATAACAACCGTATTGCCCGAATTGTAAGCGCACACTAGCGTGCATCAGCATCGTACGCTGGTCTTCTTCAGTGCGGCGCCACCATCGCGACACGAGCCGAGGAGCTCACTGAGGATCACGTCGGTTTGGGGTACGGCTGAGGTTCGTCGTTCTGGTCGGGAATTTCAGTTTTTCTCAGTTGCGGTACTTTCAAGGTGCAGAAGGTCGGTGACGAGTGGTATACCTTCCTTGTCGATTGCAAGGAACCCAAGGTTAGCCCCTCGGCCCGGAAGTATTCGGAATGTTTTCTGTCGTATAGGCTTGCTCTGTTGTACTTCGTGGTGGTAGCAAGGATGTCCTCAACGAGATTGAGCGCAACTTGCAGGATGCTTTCTGCGTCGCGAGGTGAGATGGGCTGCATCATATTGCTCTTGGAGAAATCGATAATGGTTTTTATTGTCTACCCGGTCTTTGTTAGGAACATTCTTATGGATCCTCGTCTTCTCCCTGGTGGAGGCGCCGCTGAGATGGCACTCGCTGCCAGACTCAACGAGCAGTCGAAGCTTGTCGAGGGCGTCACTCAGTTCCCCTACAAGTAAGATATCTCTTTTATATACTATCTAGACTCTACGATGTTCAGGGCGGTAGCCTCGGCTTTGGAGGTTATCCCTAGGACTCTGGCCGCCAACTGCGGTATCGATGTGGTAGGATTTCCTTGCCTAGTTACCGATGCTTTGTTCATTCGGAGGACAGGTTCGCGTTTTAACTGACTTGCGGAGTCGTCACTCCAAGGGTGAATACTGGTGGGGAATTAACGGAAACACTGGAGAAGTCGTCGACGTCAGGAAGGTAAAATCTGCTTTCATTGAACCAAACTAGTGATCGCGAGTGGTAACTGGTGATGCAGATTTCTACGTCCGACTTATTGGGCACTGAATTGGCGGCAAATTTTCATAACTCGTGTTAGGGAATGATAGCCGTTCCTTCATTAGTCGCCTTGTTTATCTTCTGTTTATCTTCTTTATTTTCATAAATTCGTATTATCTCTTTTCAGGAGGGTATCGTAGATTCGTATCTTGTCAAGCAGCAGACTTTCAAGGCCTCTATCGAGAACTCTGCTATGATCCTCAGGTGATTCATGCCACTCCACCGTCTTGCTTTTTATCTTTGTGTTTCAGAATTGACGATATCGTCAGTGGAATATCCCACCATGAGAAATCAGGCGCTGGAGCCGCGGCCGCTGCCGCTGGAGGTAATATCTCGTTATGACATGCTTCGCTCCGTCGAGGCTGACATTTTTCCTGTCTCTCATTTGTTAGTGTGCGCATCTTGCTAGCCATGCCAGCAGAGTAGAGTCCTTCGACCTGCTCAGTAGACTAGCGTTGCGCGCACTTACTGTCGTTTATTCAGATGAAGAACCTAATGAGACCTTCGGCGATTCCCGCGATGGTTAAACGTTAGCTGTAGTCAACTTCTGCATTAGACGGAACAACGTTTGTTTCGGAAACACCATACACATCATTAGCAACAACGTCGCGTTATGGATTGCGAGATAATTTCCTAAACACTCTGATGAGTTGAGTTCTGAGTATTCCTTCGTCAGAGTAGTATAGCTAAGGCTCATTCGATGGAATCTAGTTTTCGAAGTGAATGGAATTCACCCAACAATCGTTCATTCCCGGACGATCGTAGATAAGCCAGCTTCCACATTGAAGTGTTTGCCTGGCTGGATTTTTTACTAGACTTGGGATGAGTAGTGTTTGACTAAATGTCTGAAAGGCTACATATATAATGACGCGATAAGATTCTTTCAAATGTCATCGTCTCATATGACTTCACATTTCCCTGGAGTTCTCCGGGTTACTTGGGAGCTCATACCGGAGGTCAATATGTCTTCCTGTTCTACAGAAACGCCATGGACTGGCGTTGCATGTTGGCCCTGTCCCGATGAGGAGACATACGATCGACTGGTAATACTTGAGCCCGTTTATAGACTCAAATGCAATGATATCTCAATGTTGACGGTCGAGTAACGATTCTGGTGGTCTATGGCTTCATAACAGACGAGTCCCAATAGTTCAGAAGCGTGATTATGGCAGAGACGAGCAGTACATGAGATGCTCATTTGATTCCGTAGATCTCGTTGATGCATACTTATTCAGCCAGCAGAATTTAGCCCCTCACGTGGTGCCTGGTGTGTCCTCTCAGGCTCATCAGCTTCATAACCTGAGGTTGTCAACAGATAATAGTAGTAGTTCATCTGTTATGGGAGTGAAGGAGATTGAAGACCTGGAGAAGGTTAACACTTATGCCTTCTGGAGAACTCCTCGACTTAGGTTCGAGCGATGCTTTCGGCGGCCCTCCGAGCGACAAAGTATCTTAAGGACTCTGTGGAGAGGGAGAACTCCATGTCTTGTCATGTCAGTCCACATAGCGTGACAAAGCTCATCTTCAACCGTCTCAGAACATAGACGCTCCTCTGGCGATAGTTGATAAGCCTACACGGTCTCTGCCTACAACTGGGCCCTGTAGCAGCGAGTCCACGGTAATGTCAGCTCATTGTCAGACAAGAGGGGTAAATCAGACACCTCGGTCATCGTCTTCGTTTGCTTCTAGAGAAACGGCATTCCAATCGAGGGATACGAAGGGATCTGGTAGGATTCTGTTAAGTTGGTAAAATCACTGCGGATAGAATTGGAACGCTCATCCATGGAGATCAAATTGAGTGAGATGCGGAAACGGTTCGCAATACCACCATCCCCGAGGCGGCTCGAGTAATCCCTGGATTTTCCTGTGAGGGGGATTGGTTTCTGTCAGACGAGAAGCCTCTGGCGTCAACGCTCGATCTCGTAAGGTTTTACAGGCTCATTCAAGCGATCCTGCGTGGAACACAGACTCGTCTTTTCTGCAGACTGTGCAGTCGGCAAGGACTCTACCTCTCCGATCGCCCAGGGCAGACTCCACCGAGGTTGGCTTCAAAGTGTCGTTTAGTACCGAGGGTTGGCAGGTGCTCACCGAGCGAGCATCTGGGCGACCTCCTAGAGTTGCTCCACTACCCTTCACAATGGGGGACTTGTCGATTTATAACCGTCGGTGATAGTCTCATGTAACCATCTGATCGATATAGGTGTAGCGTTGAGGCTCGTGAATTATGCGGCGTGCGAGAACATCGATTGTTAGTGCATGTCTCCTCTAGTCTCGAGACGCCGTTAATGCAGGACTTTAGAGAATCTCTCTGCGGAATTGCTTTGATTTTTCTCTTCGGCACTCTCCAGAATCATAGTAACGCCGGGTGTCCCAATGATTACCAATGCATTAGATTTGTTTTGTATAAAATATTAATGAGCGCTCCCTTACTCTTTCGTCGGCGTACTGTCGCCCGTAATGTTGCTTTGGGCCTCTCCGGAGGATTCGCAGCATCCTATGTGATTGATAACTTAGACTCCGTATTGAAGAGATGGACCAAGTAGCATCCTCTACCTTGAGTTAGGTAAATGTTTGCTTCAGGCTGGTGGTTGAGATGGACCAGCGCTTTCCGGGACTGATGACTCCGGATTTCAGAAGCCGGCTACTGCTCTCGGCAGCGAGGAGGGTCCATCGCGATGGAAGTGATCATAAATTTGTGCAGGAGGTAGTATGGTTTCCGAGGAGCACCAGATCGCTCGGGGGTGAATGCGTGGGATGCATAGTGAATCAAAATTAGTGACCGTAGAGCTTGTGGGCCCAACCACTGTTGGTTCAGCATTTTTGACACTTTCATACCTTGATTGCAATTCCTCGGAACATGCTAACCCTCGCTTGGACGAAGTTGTTTATGGTATACAGCGGCTTCTGGCAGACCTTATCAAGCTTGGATTTGGACGATCTTACGGTCTATCTAGACTCCTTGTCATCAATGGATCACTTGTTGACGGATAAGGAACGAGACGAATTGGTGAAGAAGGGACTGGACAACTGGGATCACTGGAGGAATGACGGGCGATTTGGTGAGCTGTTGTGGCTTGAACTAGTTTGAGTAATGTGGTGGGTGCAGGTGTCGAACAACGGTCTAAATTGGCAGTTGATTTGGCATCGGTTGTATCCAAAGACTTTGCTCCAAGTAGCGCTGTCTATAAAGACATGGTTGGCAAGTTGGAAGGTAATTACGGCCCGTGGTCGCGGAGCTAGCTGTCATTGACACACCAGGTCAGCGGTCATTGAAGCCTCAGACGGACTCACCAAGATACCAGGATTTGATAAGGTCGTCAGAAAAGAGGGTTCGGGAATCAAATAATGGCTTGAGGTAAGATATTCTGGAAACATGTAGCCGTGGTTCTAAAATATGCTCGTTGTTTGCGTGATAGATTATTTTGTATGTATGAAGCGTAGATCATTCTTGGTTTAGTTTATACACAGCTTTATCAAAAGCTGGTGGAATGGACAGCGCAGACTATGCTAAGATGGTCGCTCTTCATAAGGAAGTTCATGGGGATATGAAAAAGAAGCAATTTGGTCTCGCGGGGGTTGCTTTAGCTGGTAAGTGTCAAAGACTCGGTCTTGCCAGGTGAGTTCGTTGTTAGGTATGCTGTCGGCGGCTATATACTACCAAGATTATGTACTCCACCCACTAAAACCGTGAGGTCTGTGATGTTGTGTTCATAACTATTTAAAATTGTGTGTGATTGTTCGTGCAAGAGAGTATTCATTACCTGTCTGTAACTCGGCATCAGACCGGCTTGTATGCATTCTATACTACTTGCTTGAACCCGTCATTTTGCGTTGAAGTCTTAGGATAAATTTGGCATGATTACTTGTGGGTGTGTTAGTCTTGTTGGAAGTAAACATGGCAAGTCCCCCTTCAGGAATGAGTAAGTGGTACTGAATGTGATGGTCTTCTGGCGTGAATTGCGAACAGTTCTTAGATGATCAATTGAAATCTTTGCGCGCAATACTGTACATTTGACTCATCATATTCGAAAAGGTAGCGTTATTTGGAATATGGTGGTTCATGGAGTTTCATAATGACTGCTGATGACCTTTTGTGATATTCGTTTTATTCACTCTTTCAGCGCCCGAGAAGCGAGGGGACTTCTATCTCCGTAACGTACCTGATAGATGGAAGCAGGTTAGTATAATGGAGTGGTACTCGAGAGTGGGTCGATCTGTTGATTTCAGTACGACCCTGAGCATCCTCCGTACAAGTTCTTCCCCGGGCGAACGCGAGCGCAGACAAGACAGTAACATAAGTCAGTGGTATTATATGGCTGATGAGGGTTTTATTAGGTGGACTGGAGTGATGTTCTTCGTAACGATTGCTGTGGCATACATCGCCTATCAGTTGAACGAGAAAAGACAAGCCAAGCTGGAGAAGGCGAGTTCTTGGTGAATGTGGCAACTTGTGAATATCTCGCTTGCAGTTTTTCGCGGAGAGGGAGCATGAATTTTTATTACCTGTCCATCGGGAGGCGATATATATGCAAGAAGAAGCGGTAGTTTGAACGGTTTTGGTACCTGGCAGATGCCCGACTTCAGTTACAAGCTTCGGCAATCCGAGCAAGGCGCCGAGCACTCGGGCTGCCAGACAGGGCCACAGGCTCTTGCGAGATCCGGGACGATGAACCGATGGATGATGAAGAGGACTGAGTTGCAGAAGCATGGAAGGAATGGTGGTTATTTAAGCGCTGAGTGGTTTCTGCCTAACTAGCACTGTGGTTTGAGTTGTCACTTTTGGTTGGGAAAGTGGAAGTTATTTAGATTTAAACTTTGCCATGTCGTTCCCCGCGTTGCGGGTGGCCCCCCATCCTGAGTACTCTGCGGAGGTCATCGTTTTGATCACAACTCTGGGTGTCAACAGGAGGGAGTACTTGGATTCGAAGAGAGTAAGAAGGAAACTGTACGTAGTATACTTGCGGCATTTAAAATGACCCCGGCCCGATTCGAACGGACAACCTTCTGATCTGGAGTCAGATGCGCTACCGTTGCGCCACAGGGCCGAATTGCTCAAAGATTCGGTACATTCGCGCCTAGCGTTCTCTCTTCTCTGTAGATTAGAGATCACCTGAAGGTCTTCGGAGCTCACCACAAAGTCATTGACATGAATCGTGACTCTGCTGTGGACTTCATTTTTCTTGGTCAGCGGCGGGAATCTGCCACAGTGGAGCGAACAGACAGGCATGTCGAGGTACTAGTTTTTTGTCCTGGGAGAGGATTCTAGTGAAGCATCATAACTATATTCCCAGGTGATTCGCAACCTTCACAAATCTCGCCGGATACATCTTGCCGAGGATGGTTCACCAGCAGTGCCACAAGTGTTCGTAGATGGTTGCAACATTGGGGACGCTAGTTCACTACAGGTAAAGGAATCTTCTTATTTACAGTCCACTGCAATAGTCACAGGATTTGGATGATCGAGGAGTGCTATCCGCCATCATGAGGAGGGAAATCTGCCCGTCATGCCTGGCCAAACGATCGCGTACGACACTACCATACCATTGCAGGAAGTGTAATATTGAAATGAAAGAATTCATGCCAGGTGAGGAAGGAAATTTTTGGTCACGGGGATGTGCATCTCGGAACCTGTTTCGCTTTGACAAGCCTTTTTTCCGTCGTCCACTAGCAATGCGAACTGTCAGTATGAGGTCTACGTAGTCGACGTAGCTACGCTTCAAAATGTTTCCCGACCAAACCATAAATGAATGTCATCACTTAGGTTACCAGACCATCGAAGAGGCCATGGAAGCAATAGAATCAGGTGTGCTTCCCAGACAATTTGAGATATGCTATTGATACTCTATTTCAGCTGAGCGTTACACCCGGAGTACGCGGAGCGAAGCCTCCGACTTGTACGAGCCGGAAGCCGAGGCTCTTCCGGATGGTATATGACAACAATGCTTTCGTGATTGCTATTACTCGAGTTGAGTTGCTTTAGTGAGGGATTGCACTCGATGCCAACAACAAGTGACCTCACCAAGTATACCCAACACACAAGTGTATAAATAATCGATTTTTGGGCGAGCGACATTTATATGACTGTTTCCGTAAAGTTGCACAAATGTGCATCGCTCCGCTAGCCTAAGGAACGGCTGACCTTCTTGACGCTAATACAATTCAGAAAGAGACCGTCATGAACCCAGAATAGTAAGTAAGGGGCAGGTGTATCTCCGTAGATCGTGCTCGAACATCATGTTCGTTTTGGTCTTTGGAATTCTTAACGAGCTTTACGGGAGGCTATTTTAGTGTAAAAATATGAATAATTGAACAGGTCATGAGTTATCATCAGCCTCTGTTCGACTATAAGATCTGTGCGAGATTTCGGCAACGTTGGCTAGACAGACAGTTTGTTGTCTTTGCTCAAGGGTGCCGTTGGGGAGTCTCTTATATTGAGAGATCGCTTTATCCTGATTCTTCGACCAACGGAGAATTTCCGATTTTTATTGCATTTTTTTGTTAGCGACTACTTATTCAAGCTGCTGTTGATCGGCGATTCAGGCGTGGGAAAGTCGTGCCTGTTGTTGAGGTTTGCTGTAAGGAAGGGAGCTTTGGAGCTGCACCTTGGTATTGTTGCCGCCATTTTAGGATGATACCTATACTGAGTCCTACATTTCTACCATCGGTGTGGATTTTAAGATCCGCACTATTGAGCTTGATGGGAAGACCATCAAGCTGCAAATTGTAATAATTGGTGGACTGGCTTCGGGATGTCAATTGAATGTCCGTGCTATTTCAGTGGGATACTGCTGGCCAGGAGAGATTCAGGACAATCACTTCTAGCTACTACCGAGGAGCTCATGGCATCATCATTGTGTAGGAGGATAAGGGTCTCAGTTTACACTTTGTGAGTCTTTATGTTTAGGTATGATGTCACAGACCGTGAGAGCTTTAACAATGTGAAGCACTGGGTGCAGGAAATTGACAAGTATGCTACGGAGAATGTGAGCAAGCTTTTGGTTGGCAACAAGACCGATTTGACCTCAAAAAAGGTAGCTGCATTCTAACTTGTATTGTTAACATCCTTTCGCGTTTGATTTAGGTCGTTACCTATGACGAAGGAAAAGAATTGGCTGATCAACTAGGAATCCCGTTCCTTGAGACCTCCGCCAAAAACTCGCACAATGTGGAGCAGGTGAGGCGGATAGCAGGAAACTTGACAGGATAGTCGTTGATGGCGCTGCTTTCGATTAGGCGTTCATTGAAATGTCTAGAGAAATAAAGGCTCGCGTCAAGACTGCCCCTCAACCCAGCCGACCAGGTGCTGGAGGCCCGGCTCGCCTGAGGTAATAGTTATCGGGCTTTTGCCGCGCGTTAGTTAACTGGTTCATGATAGGCCCGGTCAGCCTGCCCACAGTAACCAGTCTGGTTGCTGCAGTGGCTAATAATGCAAATCTAATGTGGCAAGAGGAACAGCATATTGCTCGCATTGCATCGTTCCCGTTTGTTCGTCGTTCGTTCAATCGAGCGACTACGCCCAGTTCTGTAAGCAGCTGAAGTGCTTTGATAGTAGGCGTTTTGGTTATGATGCTCGATCATGTGCTGATTTCATTCTTGCCCAATATTTGGTGTCGTCTACAATTTTGATGATATTAGTAAGGAAGTGTTGTACGTCTGGACGGCATAGTAATCATTGGTAGAATCTGTGGTTAGTTTTAATACATCCTATATACCTTTACGATGTGTCCGTTGTTGAGTTGTTATCAGTCCAAATGAGGCTTTTGTGGTTGTCAGTAGTATGTTCCGTCGTGGAGCTGCGCGCCTGAATCCACTGGGTCGGGATTGGCGGTATAAGTTGTTTCCTCGTAAAGTAGATAGAGATGGAGGCTACACCTGGCTGAAGACGTAGGGAGGAGAGACAGTTCTAGCGATCCCGAGCTATACCACGTTGGACTCGTATTATGTTTACGGATTACAGTTCGCCCACGATGTCACCACACATGTAGAGTATGATGTACTGAACATGCTTGGGTATACAGTGTCGATAATATATGCATTGCCTATACTCATTGCTGTATAAGCAATTGGGTGCTATTTTCAGTAACATACCCCCTCGTCTGCCTAATTCCATGCTCGGTAGACCGCCTAAATTCGGAGATTGTCTGTTAGGTATCCTTTATTGACGAAAAGGCATGTAAAGTTGCATGGTTGGTACCACAATGATCCATGGGGGAAGTTGAATTCTTTCGCCTACTTCGCATCCACTAGAAGAACTGTGCGACGATCAACTATACAGTAAAAAAACATCGTGGTTCTTGAGTTCGAATATGTTATCCCAGGTTCCTACTGAAGAATCGGGAGTTATCGAGGTTCTGTGAGCTCATCATGATGTGCGACCCTTCAGTCGTCCACGAGCTGAACTTGACTGGCCCGTAACTCCCTGTATATCCCTCGGCGCTGCCATGATCCTCAGGTATTCTTTGTTCGTACCGCATAACAGCGCTTTCGATCGGATCAAAGGCGGGTACAGCGCTGCGGTTTGCCGAGTGCGGGGAGGCCGTGCTTTTAGATATGAGCATGTGAAAGCCGAAATTGAAGCCAATCCCGACAAGGGACGGGATTTCATCAGAAACCATTCGATACGAGGGAATATCATCCTGTAGGGCTACGATTCCCTTTGTCGCCTAGCATTTGGCTCAGGAATCGAATGATCAGGAGACCGGAAAACAGACCTATGTTTACGCTAAGTCAAACTCCTATAAGAGTAGAGAGAACGAAGAGGGCGGGAGAATGCCGTAGGTGTATGATGACATCTCATAATATCGTGGTTTGACTAGGCCCTGCTGAGTATCACCTATTATCAGTACACAAAGATGGTTCAACTGCGGACACTTTGCCGTGCCGCATGTTACGGTAGTACCTTGGGAGTCACCCGATGTTTTTAGACTTTGTTGGATAATAAATTTATCGATCTCGAGAGGAGATTTCAGAACTAAAGTGCCTCCTTCCCCGGTTCGCTTTATGAGTCTTTCCTTCCTTTCTGTCGTGATCGGTCGTGTGTGTACCATTGTGTAGTCGTTTTCGTTCTCCAGGGTAGTATGCAACGTTACTCGTGGCTAGATGCACATTAATGTTAGCGATCTGTGCGACTTGCCTCATGTTATTGCCATGGTCTTGTGCGAGTGTTTTTCTATCAGGTGGGATGTTAGGTGCTGTAATGGCTTGTTGCATGTTATTGATACTCCATTGTTTGTATTCGAAGGTTGACAGTAGGTTTCGGAGTGATGTTTCTGTTTGCCAATGTTGTCGCGTTTTCGTAAGTGCGGATATCTCTTTTGAGAAACGGCCCTTTTTTGAAGAGTCCAGACTTCAGCCTCTGGAGGTAAGTGTACGTACCCAAGAGTACTACTCAGCGGTAAACGGTGAAACTAATAGCCGAGTAATCACAGTACGTGGTATTGCGGGTGTGATGTACGATAATATTTGTCTTCATATCGGAGGCTGGGGGCTTTAAAGCACGGCCTTAAATATTCGCAGACGCAACTTCGTCTTAGGTGCTTCGTCCTACAGTGTTTTCATCTCCAAACAGTTGCCTTACAGTAGTTGAGTTATCAGGAGCGACGTCAATCTAGCCTACAATGTAAGGTTATCTACTTGACGGCTTATCTCAAGTCGGTGGTTCAGCGACAGCGTGTCCGAGTGGTTAAGGAGGTGGACTAGAAATCCACTGGGCTCTGCCCGCGCAGGTTCGAATCCTGCCGCTGTCGTTTTGATATATTCAGCGCAACAACGACGACAGCGTGGCACAAAATACATTGCGATCGCCACAAAATACAACCGCCGTCATTCATTTTAAATCTCATCATATACCCTTAACAGACTGCGACTATAAGATGAACTTCTTGAGTACCCGAAAGGGCAATGCAACTGAACGTTATCGTAAACGAAGAAGCTCGTTCTTTCTTCACCAGCCTGCGTTTTAAATTGCGACACTGATTAATGAATGTCTTTGTGTACTAAGATTCGTCAATGAATAGCTGTCTGTTTAGCCTCCTGTGTTGTTTCAAGCTCTGGTTCACTCTCTGCTCAGGTGGTCCCAGTGTAGGTGAACAATAAGTGTCATATATTGAATCTAGGTATGAATTTGGAAATGGAACTACGGAACCGCGTCGGAATTATTGATAGTCATATTTATTACTAATAAATTATTAGTTTTATATGAGCATTTCGTTTCATTAGCACCATAAAGCAAAGAGAGACGGCGACTGCACCTCGTAGTATTCGCTCGCCCAACTGGTTACTGCGCGAAACGCTCCCATTTGAGCACGTATTTTCGGAGGGTCTGTGGAAACTTTGTTTCTAGAGATTTGTTTTCTCTTGATTTGAATGCCATTGTTCGGAGGAGGTTCGGATCTCGGGGCATTCTCGTCTGTGCTAGTAAAGCACACGACGTATCGCTCCGAGCGGGCCAAAGTTGTAAGGCGGTCTTGGAAGGCGTAACCTGTCTCATGGTGCGTTTCAGGATGCTACGGAAGATTTTTCTTATACCGAGTGCAAGTTGCTCAACAAAAAGGGGCTTCTTGTGCACATTAAAGTGGATATGGACGCTCAGGAGTGGGTCCTAGCGGCCGGCCACCATAGAGTTTACGTGCCCCTTTTGGATGTTGTGGGAGCAAAGGCCATCATTGAAGAGGATAAGAAAGGCGAGAGCTACAGGCTAGATGTCTGGGTATGTCCCCAACAGTACCTTAAGCCGTCAGTTCGAATACTGAAGCAAATGAGATGTAGGTTAATGTCGTGTTTGTTATCGGGATCATTGTGTCTTTTTAGTGACTTTTGATTGTGAGGAAGCTCGAAGTGAGTGGTATGAAAAACTGAGGGCAAAACATCCAGCTGGGAAGGTGCTGGTTTTTGTGAATCCCTATGGAGGGAAAAGGATTGGGAGAGAGCTTTTTCGCAAGTATCTGAAGCCAATGTTCACTATAGCGGATGTTGAGTGAGTCTCAGCTCTTAGTGTTTATATTCGACACAGGCTGTCGTTCAGATATGATAAAATAGAGACGACACACAGGATGCATATTCAGGAGGAATGCGAGGATCTCAGTGTTGATACCTATCGGATGGTCATTGTCATTGGTGGTGATGGCACTGTGGATGAAGCAGTCAACGGGCTGTCTCGAAATCCTGATCCTCGAGCACGATTTGTTCCCGTGGGCCAACTACCAGGCGGCACGGCAAATGCTCTGGCGGAAGTTCGCGGGGTGGATAATCCTGTAACTGCATCCTTCTATGCTGCCAAGGGGACGTATCGACCTCTGGATGTCATGAAAGTTACCAATGAGACCGGTACAATAGATCTCATTGCCACTTGCATGGGTAGGAGGGACCATATTTTTAGTATTTGGTGTATTGTCTCCTTCCTCAGTATCTCTTGGTTTTATTTCTTTTGTGAATATGAAAGCCAGTGGCTGGAGGGATCGGCTCGGAACTGCCAGGTGAGGAAATCGATTGTTGAGTATTTCCATTGGTGATTCCAGGTATGGTGTGTGTGGCGCTCGTAGCGTATTCTGCGCAAAGGTCACAGACTACGAAGCTGATGTTAAGGTCATTCACAACCAGTAATCTGGGAGATATTGCTTTCGTAAAATTGGCTATGTTTTATTTTAGAGACGAAGTCTACACACCAACTCATTCACGGGATAACCTTGGCCGTGACTCTAGCCCTTATGCGGAGACTCAGAGGAGTACCGGCAGCAACACGAGTGCTGGCGAAGTTAGTACTACTGTGGGGAGCACTGAGACAACGAGCGTGGAAAAAACAAGAAGTGATAAAGGAAGTTATGATATAATTAGCCCCGAGCTCTTCAGAGACGTTTACAATAAACACGTTGTAAGCAGGCGACCTCCTGTCGGCTTGCTTGAAAGTTTCCGCCCTTCAGTACCCACCGCCAAAAAACTTTGCGCCACCTTCGATTGACGAGGAAGGAAATGAACTGAGAAGAGGACAGAGCATGTTCTTGACGACCAATCGCAATAAAGTAGCGTTATTCAGAGACTACAACTAGTTTGAATTTTTTATCATCTATAGGTTCAACTATTACATTACTTTTCGCTGATTGGCCTACAGAAGTCAGCAACAGCTCTGAAGGACGCATCTGGAGAACATCCTACTTTCGATATTGAGTAAGCTATTCCTTAGAAATCTGCAGTATCATAACAGCATGGTATTTATGCACATGTAACATTTATATCTATAGTTCATACTGCACTGTTTGCTTCCCGAGGCATTGGAAGGCACTAATAGTATTATGGCCACTTTCTTGCCTTCATGGGAATAACACATATGTCGGGAATGTACGGTGCTGCTCTTAGGCATGGCGTACAACGTGTGGAATTGAAACCAAAAGGAAAGATTGCCAACAAGCACCAGATAGCATATAGCATCGTAAGCTATCGCACTGGTGGTGATAGGAGTGATGATGTTTAATTCAGGATGGAGAATGTTATTGGTCGGACTCTACTGTCGCTGTTACATACCTTCCGAACTATTGCTATATGGTTGGACATCCTATTCCCGGAACTGACCAAGCAGACGCGACTCTGACTAGAGCGTCATATTTACAGGTCATTGGGGGTCTGTGAGAAGGGGCAATACCTAGGGGGTCGGAAGGGCCGCGTTACTACGGAATGGTACACAAGATGAACTTTGTTGGAATTAATGTGAATGTACCTCATGCATTTAATGATGAGCCTGTGTGCCCAAAGTGATGCCATGGATTATAATTATTGATTATGTATTAGAAGCAGAGTTCGTGCTGATTTTGTAAAATTAATGGCCCAGTGTATAACGGCGCAAATCGAGTGGTCGAATTGATGTCTTAGCTGATATTTGAATCTTAACTAATCTAGATGGTACCCTAGGAATGAAGTGCTCCAAGGGATGAATTAATAATGATATTGTAAAATCTCATCGTCTACTTTTTCTCCGTCTGTATGTATAATGGTAAAATCTGATACCAGAACACAGGGCAAGTAGAAGTGCCAACGTTGAAACCCACGCTGAAATCACACATAATAGCACTGTATTTACACAGCCTTGCAGGGATAGTCAGTGTGGGTACTGTTGATTTCGGCGGTGTGAATCTTAATATCTCAGGCGCCAAGATCAATCACTGAGACAGGGCTGGTAACGGGCCGTATTTGACGAAGGGCGGCAAGTCGAGTAATATCACGTGACTGATAATTCGCCACAAAGTAGAACGTACCGTCACTTTTATTGTAATTTCAATTCTATTGCTCCTTCGCCTAACATTACTAAATCAGACCCCATTTTGTAATATATATTTTTGGCCCCGGCCTTTTGACACTCTAAGGCGGCGGCCTTAAATATTATGTATGTCCTTTCATTCAATGTACTGTCGTTAGACTCTTCCTTATTTACAAGCATTCTTGATATTATGTCGCCTAGTACCGCCTTTCCCTTCGTACTGCTTCCTAGTTATCGACTTCTGCTGTTCACTGTCAACTTTCTATCTGTCTGTCGTTGGTCGTATAGTAGTGCCGTGACACTATTAGAAAGGTTAGGTTCCTCTCAGTAGGGGCTGTAGATAGTAATACAGGAGAAGATATTACGAGTAGATTATTACATTTGTACCAAACTGAACATTCTGTTGTTATTATTATACCATACAATGTCTTCGAAGGCGACAGTTCTGTGTGTACTTATCGTGATTGATGTGATTGTTGAGTTAATGCAAAATGAGTATCCTACCCAAGTGTACAGTTGTCTTTCTTGTTTGTTGAATATGGTGTCTCGCAAGTCCTCAATGCGACGTACGCTGGCAGATTTCCGTCCATCACCCAGTGGTCCAGTGAGTGAGAGAGAGTTGTGGCCTGACAGACCTAACTCGGCGGACACAGGTAATGGTCGGATAGTTAGGTTAGGTTGTCTGATTTTCATTTGTCACAGAGAATCCGATTGTGAGAGCTCGACCGGGTGGATTACTTGCATTCGATAGGAAAGACCTCCATATACGGAGTAAGTATTTATTCGTTGAAGGTACTATGCTTCTTTAAGAAGCCTTCTTACGTCCGTACCATGCGCGCTGAAATCGAACTACGTAGCCCCGCGATTCGCGGGCCGCGAATGCATTTTCCCGTGTTTTCCCAGGCTGTCCAAGTCTCCAAGCCTGTGGTTCTACGACACTTAACGCCCCCGCTGCTGATCCCCCTAGCTGTTTTCATACACCGCCCTTTTATACTAGTGACATGAGGAAAAGGCAGCCTAAGTAGTAACTTACCTAGGCTTTCAGTTGCAGCATTGGTCCGATTATTACAGTCACTTGACGGAGCTAGATAGGCTGAGGTTGCCCCGCTGGGAGTCTTGTGCTGCCGACGACTTTCGTTTTGGAAACCGTCGTAGAGGCCATCGTCAAGGTTCGCTGGATGCGGCCTTGAGAGGTACTACCTACTCTTCTGTATCTAGTATTGCAGAGGCTTGCTTCAGAGGGTCCTTTGGTCTTAAATGCAGTGCCTGGATACTTCGGACATGTGCCTAGTAAATATGTGGAGAACGTATACGGGCTGCCATTCATGCGAGCGAATGCGACTGTAGCATCTCTTCCGTCTCTTACCGAAGAAGACAAGGCTGTAATCTGGGCAGGAGGTTGTACGTAGAGTGCATGTCGTAGACTAGGATATTCAACTAAAATTACATAGCTTGCATATCCTTTCTCAATCGTAGAATCATCAGGAATGGACACTTTGGACTCCATGGAGGGGAGTTATATTTTCTCTCTGTAGATAATCATTACTATTTCCCAACTATCTAAGCGTTCTTTGCTTGGATGCTGGCTGCAGAACTCTTCCAGCTCTCCGCTGCTTATGTTTTGATAAATTATTATCAGACCTTAGCTCTCTCTTGCATAGGTTATTCAGCACAGCACAGAAAATTCTGTTACATTTCTAGGCGCTGAAATGGAAAATTGAAGTCGGCGGAGCATCGAAGGCTAAGAGAATGCGAAGGCACATTGAAGTACAACGTTCAGCGTCTAGTCTTGAGGCATAGTTTCCGTTTCAGATGGCAGATAGAGCCAGGCGACGAGCTATGCGGCACCTCGAGCATCGTCACTCAACAGCTGTTAGGACCTGGTGTGCTAATATGGAGAACCCTACCAAGCTGCATAACGCTGTAAGAGCCCTCAAGTTCATCGTAACTTACCGTGAGAGTTTCAAGTCGTATAAAGTCTTATCATTGCACGTGTTGGCTGATCTACGCGGTTAGCAACGATCCTCTCGATGCCTCAGCTCGACTGGGTATTACTTGCTTATGTCAGTGGCGAGATTACGGGATAGTCGGATACAAGGGCTTCAAGCCTTTCTGGAAAACAGACAAGGATTTCCATCTACAGTATGGAAAACGTCGATGGACTCTGATGTACTGATGTGACACGCTCTTCAGGAAACGAGAGCTGGGCAAGCCTAATCCTCCGTATCTCCCAAAGGCTTCCTATCACACTATTCTTGTAGGCTTAGCGAAGGTTATCCGATGGGCCTGATCTGTTTACCTCGCTTAGGTGCAACCCAACTAAGCGTTTTCGCTTTAGTGATCCTCATGGCTGATTGAATTGCTGTTGTTGAGTTGGCTTAGTCTGATAAATTATCAGTGTTAATACAGTTATAGCGTGAAACGGCCCTTACTTTACGAGGTAGCTTCTGGCAAATAAGGGAGTAGGCATAGTGATGTTTCCTACTCGTAGTGGCATTGATAATTTGCCTGGTTGGCAGCAAATAATTCACTTACTCAACATCCTTCTCACGTTGGGTAGTCGATCAGCCTCGACTTGTAATGAGGGGGATCCCCGTCCAGGTGTTTAGGGTGTGATCGTTTGTTACTAATGTCTCATTTATAGTTTATCATTTGATGTGCCAATGGCTCGTACAAAGAAGGGGAAAGTAGGCTCCTCACCAGAGCCTGCTGTTTCTGCCTCTACCTCGGGGAATTTACTGAATTGTGTTTCGGCATGCCCTAAGACTGGCAGGGCACGTATAGCAATACGAGCGAAGCCAGGCGCTAAGGTACTAAGTGGGTTTGCAGGTCGAGTCGAGTCTCATGTAAGTACGTGCCTTCTCTAACGGAGACGACATTATTTGATACGAAGGCCAGAGCTGATACAATACTAATAATTGTAATTGTACCGTAATTTTACAGCAGCGGTTAGTCTCATGCTTATGGGCAAGTGTATTGCTTGTGCCTTGTGCGTATTTCGCGGTGAAGTAATCTTGAAAGTTTTGTGTATGTGGTTCTTAATTATGATGCTTTCTCAGGTGTCCTGTCTAGCTGGTGTAGATGCTACAGGATTACTCGGGGTACAGCTGAATGCTCCAGCAAGAGATGGCGAGGCTAATGAAGAGCTCATACAGTTCGTAGCGAAGACCGTTTTGGGTGTCAAGAAGAAGGATGTTACTTTAATACAGGTTGGACTCGAGCTATCTCGGATTCTCTATAGCCAGACGAGATCACTGTAGTTTCTACCCGATTCATCCGGGAAGTTTTTCAGGGTGCGAAAAGCCGAGAGAAGGTTGTCGAGGTGTCTGATGTGCTGACTGCTGTTGAGGTTTCAAGACTACTACAGAATGCCATTGATAGTTCCTAGATCGTCGTGCCAGAACTCGATTGCGTGGAATTGCGTTCCAGTGGGTTGGGTTGTAGAATATCCCGAGCATTCACACCGTACGTTGCCAAGTTGACGATGCATAGTATGGATCTAGTACCGGTATGCTATCTTTGCTCCCCCAGCATGGTTCATCACCCACTACGTGCTATCCTAAAATCACAGAGCTTCGCAAGGCTGGTTTTCATTCAATCATAGATTCACAGGAGTTTCACCCCCGTTATGTAAAACGCTAGCGTAAGGCACATAAAGCATAACACAACACGTTAAACGCGAAACCCGTTTCACTGACGCGTATGAAAACGCGTAGCTATACCACTTCGGGTGCGGGGCCACAAGCTGACAGTCAGCTGCCCAGTCTGACGGGGGCGAGGAGAAGGGCCATCCCAGCTCAGAGGACCAGGGCGAGGCCTTGCAAGGAGAGCGCGGGCGTCGCCGAGCAAAAGCTAAGGCTAGAGCTGCTACGACAAAGGGCCGCAAAAGGGCGAGAGCCTCTAAGTGAGCAATCTAAATAGCGTGGCCGGTTCCATCGGTGACATTCAAGTTCGAAGTTTCGGAATTCCAGTTAGTGTTTCGTTAATAGTAGCATCGCGTTTGTACCCGTGTTTAACTCGCTATACCGTGTTATATTGCTTTCAAGTTGGAGTGTTTCACAGGTGTTGGGAGAAACGCGTTTTACTCACGCGTTAACGCGAAAAACGCGTTATAACGCGTTATGATGGAGGTGTAAAACGCGTTATTGCGTTTTTCGCTAGTGTGAACGGCTCTGAAGGTGTGTTGCCCCTTGTATTCTACTTCGATAAGTGGACCTATTGAATTGTTAGCCGAGCTTTAACGCGGTAGCCCTGCATGCTCAGCTACCTATTTATCGGGGGAGCTCCTTACTAACAGTGAATAGCATTCAACACTTTATCTCGCTCTTGTACGTCTATGAGAATATTAGCATATTTATTGCTTATTCATGTCCTCGCCTACCAAGAGCACCCCCTTGCCGGGTGCAGCCAATTTTAAAGGCAAGCAGCACGATCCACTTTTCTATTCATCAAGCTACAATCAACATGCATCACACACTATGCAGTCCCGAGTGAACCACGGGTATGCTTTAGACGGCACTCATTATGGCCTAGAGATTCGCGGTTTCCCCGTTCAGACTGGATGCAGAATCTTCTGGTGTACGTGGCTTGCTTTCTGAGGAATATCGAGAGAGGCGACCTGAGTGAGTGAACAAGCCCTCCAAGGTAGTATTGTCATTATCAGGCCACCGGCTAAGTTCGACACTGAGCGCCTCAAAAGGGCATTTGATGTGTGTGACCTAGATCTGTCTGGGATACTCACAAAGGTGTCGATACTGACAACTTCATTTCATTATGGGCTCAAATTCAGGACAAGATGCGACATATTCTCGCTCTTTTGGGGCATGCGCTCGATGACGAAACTACTATTGACACAATGCTAGGTGCGTTTGAGATGCCTGCTCCGTGCATTGCACGCATCACCACGTCCCGAAACCAGGAGACCTTGTGTCAGAGATGGCCGATTGTGATGGTGATGGGCAAGTTACCTGGGACGATTTCGCTACTCTCTTCCGGAATCCTGCCCGAGCGCTAGAACGTGCTGATGCACGGGAGGCTCGCATGAAACAGAAGCGGGAAGAAATTGAGAAGCAACATAGAAAGATGAGAAACCAACAACAGGAGTGGATAGTGGCTGTTCAGGAAGAGAAGATGCCGGACACAGAGGAAAACAAACTCCTCGGTGAACGTCGAGTTTACCCTCAGCACGTCCTTCAGAGCCTGTAGGTCTGTTCACGCAACTGACGGGTTCGGCTTCGATACGGCCTAGCGATTTAAAGCATATGTATAAACTGTTCAAGGATGCTGATACTGTGAGTTGACTGGCCTTTCGCGGACTAATCTACGTCGAATCATGCTCCAGAAGACACTACACTATTCGCCAGTTGGTGGCATTATCTTCCGGATAGATGGAGTAGCTGGGAACTCAACCCTGGGTCGTGAAAAGCCCAACGTTGGGCTGGTTTGACTCCTGTGCTCATATACGAATAAATACGAACATCAGGTTTTTGAACCGGGACGTTGGGGACAGAAATAGTTTCAGCTTTTAGTGCCGATCAGGACAATTCCGGTGAGCTCGAGCTCGATGAGTTTATGCGCATGTTCCCCGGTGAGGATGCCGCGTTGGTCCAGAGAATGTTCGATCTCTTCGATACAGATGGCAGTGGTAGCATAGAGCTCAAAGAGTTCATTATTGGTGAGGTTGCAGAGGCTTTAGCTGTCGGTCACCTGCTTGTGACGACTCTCCCCGCTTGTGTTCATAATCGGCCCTAGCACACAGATGCGCTTGTTTAGTGTTACCTCTCTCCCATGTGCTGTTATGCACATTGCTTTAGGACGTATCTTCGCATTTACACGTATCTTTCGTTAGGACTATCCAGCCTTTCCAGTGTGTCTACTGTTGACAAGGTGAAGTTTGCATTTAATCTCTATGATTTGGATAATTCTGGTTTCCTCGATTACGGCGAGTTGTTGCAATTGTTAACTGCAGCTCAGGCAGGCATGGGAAAGATAAAAGAGTCAGATGTCCGAGCTCGGGTAGCCGCCATCTCGTTTAATTCGCTTCGCTGCAAGATGGCTCGTCAGGCAAGAGAAGTCTACTCTAAACTTGGCATTCTCGCAAATGAGGCTTCAAATGGTGACGATGAGTTGTACCCTCCATTGTCTTTTGAACAGTTTGTTAGCCTTGCGAGGGAGAGTCCCCAGTTACTGCTGCCAGCGCATGCTATTACTAAAAGAGCCACGGTACAAAAGCAAGCACGTTGATATGTTTTGTGTTGTGTTCCCCTTATAGAAGACCAGACTTTCATTTGACTTAGTAGTTCGTTTTGGCACCTTCGAGTCCGTTCCAGTCCATCTTTCAATCCAGCCGTTCGATATGTCGGACCTGGTGCCCCTTTACGAGGTAGCGGACGTTACTGTCGATACTTCGTTGAGGTGCGTAATGTCCACTTTTGCTTGTGAGTACCTTGCTTACAACCACAAGGATGGTGTGCTGGTTCTCTCCAAGTTCAGCGGGTCTGCCACTTCGCTTCGTGCTACTGCTACTACTGTAAATCCATGGGGTATCAATCGTTTCCCCGAAGCATATATAATGCTTTGACTATGGACGACGAGGAGCGCATTGAGCGACATCGTTACGGTGCCAATCATGTATCTAGGCACACCGAGGCTCATTGGGGCAAGGCGGAGAAGCTGGATGCACTTCTGCAATCGTGGGGACGTACCTAGTAGGTACTACCTACGATACTGTTCTTGTGCTTGGTGACTTCATGACTCGTGATGAAGATATCTACACGGTTGTCAACAAGTTCGCTACTTCCGCAGTGCTCCGGAAGGAGTCTGACTTGTCAATTGACTCTACTGGTCTCAGCGCTCGATCTACTTTGTCGGACTTGGACCATGAGCGATCAACCAATCCCGAGTTAAACCCAGGTGTATTCGCATGTACTGTTGGCAAGCGTGGCGCGAGGGCAGCTTATCATCTCGCAGACTGTCATGATGTCGTTTTCTTACTGGCGAAGTGTGCGTGGGCTTTTGCTAACAGAACTAGTAGTCCAATCGGCGGGTCGGCAACAACTGGGAAGGAGGGACCGCAAGATGTCAGCTTGACATTGTCAAGAATGACGCCGATGCCGCGCTTCCCAGAACAGCTACAATCAGTGCTCATCCGTGAGCAGGTCGATTTAGTGGTCGCATACGGCCAGCATTACCACTCTTCTAGTATTGCACTACAGAAACTGTTCCTGAGAAACATATACTCTATGACTTGTCTCCGACTAAGTCCTAGACGCTGTTGTGTTTTGCGAGTATTTCGGTGGGTCGTTGAGCCAGACTCTGATCGTTGACCGTTTGCCAATAAGCATCGTTCGATTAATCCAGCGACGTTGCATACCGGAGGATGTTTCGTCTACAGTCTCTGGTACGATCCGCCAGTAGGTTCTTAAAACGCAATCGTTTCAGGGCCCCCAGGAAGCCGTTCCCTGAGGAACAAGCCGCTGGTTCGAGGAAAATGATACATCTTTGGTAGTGCCGAGGGCTTAGCGGACAGGCAATACCGCTTCGAGGCGCAATAGCCTGAGTAATGAAGTCTAGGTGAAGCTTATTTTCCACCAACAGCATGCATAAAAGATCCCGGCGGACTTCTCTCAGTGAGAGACTCTCACGACTCACTCACCATACGCATGCGCATTCAGCTAATTCGCTCAAGAAGTGCTACATGCATCCATTAATTCGATTTAGGCCAAGGAAGTACTACTAATAGGCTATTAATCATCAGACTTTTCCCTTCTAGTGTTCGATTTCCGATTCCCTTCTTGGCCGTATCGTACTACAGCCAACATATTACCCGACGAAGCATTTCATAGAATGTCGCTATCCGAGCCCTCGCATAAAACCCCCTTCCAGGCTACACAGCCGAGAGTTCGGGCCGATTTGATGATCTGTCTTCTTTGTATATTCAGCGATTTTCTTGGAGACAACCTGCTGGTGCCCTCCTATGCGGCTTTCTTGCAAAACAATCTACCACCCGGTAATTTCTTCAGAGAGTCAGGTCGACATTATGCGCCACTTTTAGGACTGGAGTTCGGCGTAGCGGCATCAGTGATGTCTATGACCTACCTTATAGGAAAGGCCATATGTCCTTTATACTTTAGCAGCTTGAGTGACTTTTTTGGTCGCTGGAGCTGTTTAGTTGTGTCATCCTTCTTCACCGCTGTTGGTTTTCTTTTACAGGTAAGATTTCCTTTCATCGCTAAGAACCTCGACCATGTATCTCGGGCTCTCTTCAGGCTCTCGCCTGGGATTTCTGGACCATTGTTGCTTTCCGTATTCTCACTGGACTTGCCGGTGGAACTCGGTCAGTGAGCATTGTGTAAGTTCACTGTGAAGCCATCCGGCTGGGGTTTGGTTATACCCTACGACCCGGAGCCTTCTAATCCCGCTTGGTATCTTATGAATTCAGATATATATCGGACTGGGTGAAGTCGCCTCGAATATTGGCTTTTTGGATGTCCTGGGTGTCTGTCACCCAGAGCATAGCCATGACAATCGGGCCGCTCTTCGGAGGTCTAGTGGTTAGTGTAAGAACTGCGGTTGCGCCGTATGAACGGTCACCTCTCTTTTCCTTAGTTGGATCCTAAGCATCCCTTCAACGCTGCTTATGTAGCCTTTGTTCTTAACGCACTAAGCTTCCTCATGCTCCTCATATTTGTCCGCAAGACTCCGTATGATACGACAGCTACATTTTGGCGTTCTCGTCGTGGTGTGAAGGAGGAGCTCGTACTTTTTGATACTAAAGAGAAAGGGAGCCTCTCCCCTGACACCAAGTTGGAAGGTTGTAGCAGTCTTGTGCTGCCAAGATCAGCTGGCCCTCGAGTCCAATGGTGAGTAGGTATTTCCGAGGAAGACAGAATCTAAACTTCGTTCGATGACAGAGTCTTGACCATGGACAGACTCTGTGTTCTTCAGGATCGCCATTTTACCTTTGCTGCTTGCCTTTGGATTATCCAACGGTGTCAGCCAAGCGTGGTCCGTAATCCTTGTGACGGTACAGTCTGATCTTGCGGTATCACCATTGATGATTGGCTTGCTGGGAGCATGGTGCGGGATTTGGATCATGTGTAATAGTTGCTCTTGGTGAGGTCTGTGCGGAATCCATTTTTTGCTTTCAGTTGGACAGCTTGTGGTGTTCCCACTCTGGTTGAATAAGCTCAAGTGGTCCATTGCATCTCTCATGATATTTGGTTTCGCGGTTTCGGCAGTAATTATTATTCTGGCCTTCGTGGAGAACCTATGGGCAGTATCTGCCGTCGGTGCTATCTTCTCTGCGGCCATCCCGTTAGCTAAAACGGGCGCGTTCTCGGTAGAGATCTTCTTCGGAAGTGATTATACCACGATACTCTTTCAGTTATTCCCGCAGTTATGCGATGCGTCAGTAAAAGGTCGTCTTTTCGGAGTTTTCTCTGCGGTTTCGAATGGGAGCAAAGCAGGGTTCATGCTCCTAGTTGGCGCCCTACACGATGTGTCATATCCGCTCCCTTATATCGGAGTACGGGATAGATCTCGCGATTATCATGCGTATTTTATTGTTTTCTAGATAACAGCCTCAGTCGTCTTCGGCGTGCTGGTGAGCGTAACTTTTTTGCTAACCTACCCAAAGGCTGCTCGTCGCCAGAAGTGCCTGAATGTCGAAATGCACTCTGCCAAATTTGGTCGGGAGATTTGCCAAAGTCAGTCGATTTGGACGAAGGTGAGAGGATCTATCCATTCCCATGCAAGGGTCGATGGGAGCACTCCCTTCCCCTGCCCTAGGGCATGACCGAGTCTGGCCATTGATGGTTGAGCATCACTGCTGGGCTAATTGATTTGGCTTTTCTCTCAGAGCTGCCTTGTCAACCGCTTCTGCCAATTTCACCACAAGTGTCACCACAATATGGTGTTGCTCCCGTTCGGAGAGGTATCCGTTGCTGAGCTCTCGGCTTTGTCGCATTGCGTCGCCCGTGGGTACTGGCAACCACAGCGGAATTTATACAGCAGTGAATCGGTAGACGGGCTCGACCCGGTCAGTCTCCCAGGGTTGTTCGCTTGGCAGGTTCTCATCCCCCCGATCCTGGTCTCCTTCCTAGGGCAGTGGGCGTCACAGATGTTTGAGGCGCATGGGCTCAAAAACTGGAATGCATGCTTGTCAGAGATTGAGTTCATCCTCGATATAGGTGAAAGGAAGACCACTATTCCACCTCGTCGAATTTGGAACTAGGCCTGCCGTGTCTCCCACTCGGAGGTGCACCACATGAGAAGAGAGTTGCGGAGCTTTGGGGGACCATATCATTGCATGAAGCTGCTCATAAACTGATGGCTGAAAAAAGAATAGAGAAGACGAAATCGGGTAGGTATAAGAGAGCGTGCTGTGCAAGTCAGTGAGATACAGGGCAGGCTGTAGCGTTGTGGTTTCTTGTTCAGGACTCAGGGATCAAGTCAAAGGGGCTTTCAAGAGGCTGCGTATGAATCCTGCTCGCAAGCCGACTTTTTCTGATCGCCTAGCGCTTGGGAAGAATCTCAGCTCCCTGCTGGTTCGCAAAGGCTATGTTGATTGGACGTACCTATTCTCCGAGGAGTCCGTCATACATGTTCTCTTACGGAGCACCTTTCCTCCGCGCAATCATTTTCATGACAAAGCTACAATGTTTGTAACGACGCTGCACCATCTGCGCTTCTTCGGCAAACCTCTGTCTACTGTAGATTTGAAAGAAGCTCGTATACAGATTAGTGCTAGTACCAACTCACTGAGCTCAACTCAACACAGTTGTTGAACTGTGCTGAATCCTTTGTTTCCTTGTGAAGTTGCCTGTTATCAATACGAGCCGCCTGCTCGTTGCTCATGTCCAGTAGGCAGTTATTGTATCGTGAAACTTTTATTTAGGCTATCCTTTGTCTCATGTCATGGCTCGTATCTGGGAGTTATTCCGTTTGCGACTTGTATTTTCTCTTACTTTCCTGTATTATTCTGGCATAGCCCCTTATCGCTGCTATTGTAGTTCTCTGGCTCATTGGATGTCAGAGTAGCAGGGTCGATACAACGTCAATTCCGAATATCGGTAACTTTTTCTTAGCTACTTTACTCAAAATCTGCTGCTTATCACTGAGGTGCTGTCTGCCCGGTATTACACTGGCAGTATAAATGGTCAATATGTTGGAGCACGCGTATAGAGAAGTCGTTCGTGATCTTTGAGATCAATTTCTTTTTCACAGATAGTGGTTACTGGCTACAATACAATTGGCGTTGCGTTTTGGTTCAAGAACATTACAGTAGTAACTTTATCCGGAAATTTGCGAGTAGAGACTTTGGAACAGCAGTACCAAACCTGAGCGAACCGTACTGAGCCCCCTACTAGGGGACCCTTTAGTGTCATTGGCAAATTTAATATGATAACTGAGCCATTGGCTATAGTCGCGACGTTTGTAATAGTGCTCAAGTTATCGCGCACATTAGAAGTGTATCTCCGCGACGTCTCCGTATCTCTCTGACTGCCTGAGTTGTCGAGTAGTTTTCGATGAGTAGGCGAAGTCGAGCGCACCTTCTGCTTGTCGGTGGACTGTTGGCCGTTCAGCTAGTAAGCCCTGGGCGCATGGAGCTCCTGTGCTTGCTCGATTCCGTTAAGTTACATGCTTCTTGTTATCGGACGATAACAGATTTGGATCCATACAGAGCACGCTTCTCGGAAACCCTAAACTCGTGTATTCAGGTGAATATGACCAAGGATTCGTCCCAACGGGACAACTTGGCGAGCGCAGTAGGCCTTTTGGCAATCCTAGTTGACCAGGCTTTGGTACTCTTCTGCGGAGTGCAGCGAAGTAATGCTATGGGATGTAGCCTACATCATGTAGGGCTATTTGGCAGAGCGATAGCGTTTTCCAGACGACTTCAGCCGTTAGACGTTTTCCCTTTCGTAGATAGTTACTTATATCAGTTGCGCCACTACGCAATGTGTATTGCGTATGCCAGCTGTGTCTCAGGAATCATAACATCAGCTTGCGTTTACATTCTGATGGGCGGCTGCTTGATATCTCTTCCGGGTTGGAATGTCGGAGTTTGGATATTTGTAATGTGGCGATTCCTCTCTTCGGTAGTAACCTACATCAAAGGCAGTTGGCGTAGTGGTCCGTTCACGACAAGTAAGGGATAGCCGGGGTCGAAGGTTGCTTGTTATAAAGCACTCATACCGTTTAAGGTAAACTTCCCTTGGAAGACAGTACGCCGGATTCGAAGTTGTCCTCTTCATATGAGGCAGACGTTTCAAAAATCTCCGATCATCTCCTGGTCGGTTGCAATAGCCCACCGACAAAGAATACGCCAGCAATAGACGTTCTGGATTTTTGCAATCAACGGTTAGTCGTATTGTTTGGATACGACCGATTAACGGCTCATGGTTCAGGCTGTTACGAGGTTTTTGGCGGGAGTTTGAGTTACCAGCAACCGGCCGTAATCTTATGTCAATTATGGAGATTGCAGGTATAGCTAAAGACGCGACGAAGTACATGGTGGCGGCTCCGGTAAGTAATGTGCGTAATAAAGTCTGATGATAAATCCTTATGGAGCCTTCGACGATGTACTAACCTTCTTGTGTAGATGAACGTTGCAGTTGTTATCGGTCCAAGTCCCGAAAGTGCCGAAGTCTTATCTCTGGTTTCTTGTTGTATAATGATTATTCGGGGAATAGCTAAAGATGGGAGGCAGGCCTTCACATCTTACGCCCTCAAGCGGTAGGTTTATTTGGCTCGGTTTCGAGAGAATAACTGTTCTTACTTACATCTCCAGGATACTCGAAATCGTCCAGTATGCCAGTTGTAAGTTCAGATACATTGCGCCTGTTCCTCGTCCTGAAGACATCCTTCATCCATCCTCGATTCGGCAGCTTGATCTGTTATCCACGACAGCTCAGTTTCTCACCACGAATGAAATGAAACCTCCAAAGGAGTGGGCGGTGGCGTCTGTATCGGTTTTCAACATTCCTGATTGGCTGGGTAATGTTAACGTTAGCATTATCAATCTCTACGGTGATAAACGTTTGGTGGTCGAGCGGCAAGTCTTGCTACGCAATGAACAGAGAATGACCGCCAGTTTCAACTGGAAAGATGATGAGACGCCGATAGTTTCCGGGGAGGTACGTGCAAGCAGGCTAGGTTATTTTACATACTAGTTCTGTTCGATCTCGCGGACTAAGTGCAATACGTGATTGTATGTCTCATTCTGCTCTTCAGGTTTATGTCGTACTTGAGCGATGTGTCTCGGTCCCGGACGATCCTCGGGATCCTCGACTCCTCGGGAGCTACGGGTGCCTACTACCGGACTCGACGCACCTTCAGAAAATGCTAGCCTCAAGCTCGGGAGCGCATTACTTCGACTTGTCAGTTGATCAGTGTGATGTTTATGACCCTAGGCTCAAATCTACAGGTAAGCGCTTCCCATGTAGTAGCTCACGTGACCATTTATTCGCAACATTAAGTATTGCTTGGATGATTTTTTCCGATTCCGGCTGTACGAGCCACATTCAATGTAGGCATCTCAGGTATCTCGCTGAGCGTGCTCCTGCGACCAGTTGAAGGGCTTTCTTCTGCTGCCAGGGCAATACCTTTCCCTCCGAGTCCAGAAGAGATAGGAGATTTTTTAGACTTGCCCGTTACACAGCCGACCTCTTAATGTTTGTTCCGTACGTGTTGCTCAAATTGACCTTGAGTTCCAGAGTGCGACATCCTTATACAGTATTTATGCACGCCCGTTTCACCTAGCTTTTCTGAGGGCCCTCAGTAAGGACCCTGCACTTCCTGAACTGAAGAAGCTTTTGAACTGAACCTCTCCGAGCCTCGATTTACGTTAGTATATCTGAACTGGATTCCAACATGAGGAGACCTGTGAAATACGAAACGGTCGCTGTTAAGTCGATGATGCTGGGGCGAGCGCGAAAGTAAAATGTTATCTCGTTGCATAAGGGATCGTTCAATTAACCGATTTTGAAATTCAGAATCTATTCCAGAACTGCTTTTAACACGTAAAATGCGATGCTGGAATCGATTCTGAATCTCAGAATTGGTTTAATGAACATTGGGTAAGTGTTCCCGGCCGGTCATTGATTGAAAGTTAGACTTAGTTGAATGACCTTTTACTATTATTAAGATTACGTCACCGCTTTCGGATCTCGGAGATTCAATCTCTCCGTTACGCCGTAGGCCACGTACACTCGATCATGCGCCGCGCGGACTCAACCCGTACATGTTGAGATATATTAAGATCTCATTAACCAGGAACTCGCCGAGCTAGGAGATGTCAAATAACTGAGACTTCGAATGCATGGGAATGACTGAGGAACACTCAGCTTAGCTGCGAACAAAACATATCATGTTAGGTAAATGTTGCAGTTTTTATTATCTCAAGTCCCAAAAGAGTCGAAGTCGTATCTCTGGTTTCCTGCTTTATAATGATTACTCGGGGAATGGCTGAAGATCGAAGACATCCTTCTACGTGTCTTAGACGGAAGAGCGTTTAGAGGGACGGCTATTGTAGTATCACAACCTACTGGACCTAGCATATTTTGTTGCCCGTTCAATCTCGCTATCCAAAGAAATCCACGAGTCAGGCTCGCCAGAATCTGACTGAATGGCTTCCTAGCATCCTGAAACTCGGAAACTTCCCTCTGTGTGACTTCATTGTGGCGTCGGATATATATGCAAATGGGGCCACTCGCTCACACTTTAAACCCTCCAGCCAAAATATAGTCTCAACGGCTCACTGCACAGGCCTTGCAAATCGCATTGCTACCTACAAACGCCCTGTATGGACTTCTAGTTGGTGACAATTCATGCTTTTTAGCTGAGATTCCTTGATGTGACGGCTACGTCTTCAGCTGTACATTGGCTGTTGCGTTCGATCAGTGATCTATCGAACACTTCCCACCAGAGCTAGCTTTTTCGAGCTCCTAATGGCGTATTCGGACGATGAGGAGATGTCCGATGAAGAGCATCAGCGGCCGATGGTAGTAATCGGGGAATCACGGTGTTGGGGACGCCAATGGGCTCAGGTCACGTCGATGATACCGGATACGCTTAACAACCATCAACTACGGTGTTGTCTAAGGTCTAGCGTGACCTAGTGAAACGGATTCAAATGTGTGTCTCCTGACAGATGCCACATTATCCTCTCGGTGTCTCAATTCGTAAGACACGGCTGTCCAAACTGCCAGGATATTGATATGGAGGGAGACAAGACCCTAGTAGAGGATTACACTACCAAGAACTTTTCTGGGTACGCATATTCTACTGGGGATTGCAGTCGCGCGAGTCAAGCTGATAAGCGTTGACATAAATAATATCGCTCAACGCCGGCGCGGTCGAACTAGCTGCTTTCAGTGGCGTGTCGGTCATGAATCCGTCAAGGAGCTGGGTAGCACGACAACTGAAACTAAGTAGGTCGCAAAATTAGCTTTTTCGAGTCATGTACTCTCAGGTACCTTTTGCGCGGGTATGTATGCAGTTGCGGCTCAAGGTGATGGGGAGGCTCAAGGGTAATATCCGCTTTACTAGTGGGTAATATTCTCTTCTCAGTGACTACGATGACGAGTATGAAGAAGACTACTGAAATGAACGTTGGTTTAAAAAAGCATGCTGTTGCGTTACTGATGGTAGTAATTTTGCAACTAGCAGAATTCCCGTTGCTCTTCTCGGGGGAATTTCGTAACAGAGACCGGCTGAGTTCGATATTGCTTATGTGATATGTCGTTTTAGTGTTTCATGCCTCCGTAAATGTCATCAATTGCTCATCCCTCTTCTCATCATCGAGGAGGCCTATTTTGCTTTTGTGTTTTAATGGGAGCGTCTTTGACGCTGCTGGCCGTTTGCAGACACTACTCGTGGTTCGATCGCTCGATCCTCGATGGTCGAGCCGAGGCATGGAAGCAACGGTGGCGAAGTGAAGGTGATATGCTCGGTGTAGCGAGTCAGGACGACACCCCATGGTGGTCTGACCTGGCTGTTTTCATACTTGGTCTGCTGCTCTGCTTATGGTCCTTACGAATCTCTGCAGTATCAGAGACCGTTCATCGGGCACAGTACACTGTGCCTCCGGAAGTTATCGGCAACCCCCTGGAGGACGATCCCTCTCACGATGGATATTATGACCAAAAGGTGAAGCCTTCGTGGAGCTCTAATCAATCAATGATTGCTCTTTGGCTACTGGTGGTCATACCTGTGTCTCAGTCTCTAACATTACCGTGCCTTGTACGCTTTCTGCCGGTGGGTCTCACAATGCATTTCCTCTACCTTCTGGTTTGCTGCTGGATTTGGTTCCGTTCCTATAGTGGCTGCTGTGGCGGAGTGGTGCCGGTTCTGTGTGCTATAATAGCGTGGCTGGCCTTCTCGGTTGTCCCATGCCTCCCCTCTCCAAGGAGCTTGTGTGTTGCTCTCTTGGCCGCCGGGAGCGTGGCGATGATCGCCCTGGGCCAGCTTGAAGCCCTCAGCGTCTGCTGCTCTGGCCCGTTACCGGCCGATTATACTCAACCGGCTCTCACCGTATCAGCGTTGATGGTCCTTGGCTTGGCTGCTGCCACATTTTACGCTTATAACCAAATCTTGCCCTTACAAAATGCTCTCATGGGCAAAGAAGGCCTCCTAGTTCAGATTGAGGTTTGTTTCACAGTGTCCGTGAATGCTGTTGTAGTTCTTGCCTATTTAATAGCAATCCTTCGATCCCCGACGTGGAGCCCTCCGCCCACGGGCCCAAGCAAGACTGTCAACATAGAGATGGGCGCTCTTGAAGACCCTGGCACGGACTGGGATTCTGGAAGTGATTCTGGTTCGTCCTCAGATGAGGATATTAAACACTTTTCTGTAGAATAGGAATGAAGCCAACAGTTGACTAATATTTGTACTATCTTAGACCGCTACTCGCTGTTGCGCTGCGTTTAGGGTTCCACTTTCGGACTTGCTGCTTCCAGTGACAATTTCTCAGCCATCGGATGCTGCATACTCCCAGGCGATCTCAATCGCTATCGACCTCGTCATCCTCATCTTCGGGCTCCTCATGCTCTTCGAGTAACGTTGATGTAAGCGTTCTCGGAGCAGCTGCGGCTGCAGCCACTGGGGTGGGCTCAAATAAAGGCCGAAGTATGATCGGCAGTCGGGACATCGAGGATGGACCGTCCGAAGATGGTGTGCTGGATAGAGAATGGCCCGCAGAAGGCGAGGTAATCAAACTGGAACGCGTCCTGGAATGATAGTGTACTATGTTAGACGGTTCAATTATGTGGATTAACCAGTTTTCCATGGATGAACGGTGAACATGGTACTGTGGTGGGGTATGACATGCAGCATAACAGGTAGTACCCGGAGGGTAGGCTTGGCTTCCGATGAGAGTAACAAGGTACGCTATAAAGCTCCAAGATGGAGCCATTAAATCGGTCCGCTTGTTCAATCTGCGACGACCAAAGAGTATCGGGGCAAGGAACGGTAATGAAGGCGCTTCACCGAATGATGATGAGGCAGAAGAAGACTTCTCCTGGATGCAAAATTACGGATCACAGACGCCACCTCCACCTCCACCGAGTATCAATTATGCTGCAGCTAATAGCCGCAGACCTTCCTTTGCTAACTCGTCCACTCCAAGCACAGTGTCAAGGCTTGGGGAATTTGTCAGAGACGAGATGTCGGCGCTCGCAGACTTAGCTGGGGACATCCGGAATCGAGGAATTACGGGAGTTATGAAGGACGCGGTGGCCGAAGCAAAGGATATCGTATCCAATCAGGTGCGTTAAGATCGTGTTTGAGATATTTACTCGCGAGCGCCAGGTTGGGCCGAGACTGCCGACAGGCTTTCGTGCTGGCAGGCAGGAGGAGCAACCGGTGCCGAAGAGTCGATGGAGCAGAGCCTTGAGGTGAGCTCGTTCCCAAAGGCTGAACAACGTCACTCTGCCTATAGGTGGTCACAACCGGGTATACTGACATATTTGTTATTTTTAATACTGTCACCAATGGTGCCGAGGTTTGTCGTGAACAGCGTCACTGCCACAACTATTGGGTGAGCGTGTTGTTGGTTGTTTACTATATTTCATTCGTCTTTACAGGCTATTGTTATCATTGCTACTGGGATGTAATTGCTTGCCTCTTCCAAGGTTGCTAAAAGTTGTTATATTATTATGCTGGATTATCGGTGTTGTGGGTTATGCGATATATGAGGAACAAGTTGCTCGTGGAGGTCTCACGATACCATCTATGGCCAGACCATCCAGGTTCGTTTGATAGCAAATTCCCTCCTATCTGTTGTGTTCCGAGTCTCGTGTCTGGATGTAAAGCTCTAACACGTAGAACAATCGCCGTGTGCTGGCCACAGTTATTGGTCATAATGAAACCGAAAATTGGGAGAACGCAAATCAGACTTTATTCGACAAAGACAAGAAATGCACGTAGGCGACATTGGTCAATGAGTATCAAAACCTAGCAGTTACTGGGTGTACCTACAGTAGTACGTTGCAAAACAACTAAAAACGGTTTAAAACAACATACTGATCGAACTCTATGGACAGGCAAGGCTAATGGTAGCTTGATCCGCGACCCCTCCTGGGCTTCCGCGACTTGCAGTATGTCATCGAGACGCTGCTGTAACTCATTTTTGTACCTAAAAAATTGATTTTAGATTTGAGATCGTGGGAAACTACCATCTCATTTCTTCTCCCAATTGCCGCATGATGTTTTTGTGTACATCTCTTAGTTGTTGATTGTGCACGAGAGGGGCGGACTGTAGCGCTTGATTATCTAATGCCAGATGACGACAGGACGTTGACATCTCCCTCGCATCAGCCAGTGCGGGTTTCCTAACCGCTGTTGTTTCTAATAGTCTTCTCCCTTCTTCGTGTCCTGATCCATAACATAGTCTCACATCCAGGAGAGACTGAAGGCTACCCCGTAGGCCAGGAAAAAGTTTAGACAACTCGTTCCCCAAGTCGGACCCCTCCGGCAGATCTCGTACGGTCTTAGTGAGAGGGACTGCTGCTCACCAACTGTAAGCTTCTGTTCATTACCCTTGGGCGAACAGTGAATGCTTTTAGCCTGCTAGACTTTAGCCGCCTCTGTTTTGGGTGCGGGGGAGGCTAATGATTAAATAGGCTTCAATATTGAATATTGAATATTCCATTCTAGTCCGCGCTACTCTCAGCTTCACTCGGTTTCGTATCTCTGATGGGATCAGAACGTTTTGAATGACATCCATGGTGTATCCGGGTTCGGTCAAGAACGTCTCCGTCGGTTGGCTCGCTTCCTGAAATCGACATGGCGCTGTGTGTTGGTGGTGAGCGTGTCCTGAGCGTGCTTAGCCTACTACTGCTGGAGTTGTCCTAGTGTAGTGTGCAAGGGCATCGGTAGCCGTCAAGCTCTTCCCTGGTTTTAAATCGGCTTAACACTGCTTTGGTGGTAGCTCGCACTCACTGGTCTCATCCAATTGGCTGCGCAATCGTTGAATTGCAGCGGCTCTCGTTCTCTTACTCTTTTCCTGAGAAAAGCGAGTAGTAGCGAATAACTTTGGGTTCGACCAGTATTAGTCGCACGCAGAGCTTTTGTTCCTTTTGAAGACGTTCGTGCAGTAGAAGTTTTTGCTGGTTTCTTTCCTCCTGGCGCCTAGCTTGTTTAGACTCAACTTTGAGCCTACGAGTAAACTAGCTGAGCCTCCATAAGCAACACGAATGTCAGGCGTGAGCCCCACCTTTGCTGCTTCAGCGCGCGTTCTTCCTGTTGTTTCCGTCTACTATCCTTTTCGCGCCTCTGGCGCATATTACGCAAAAACCTGCTCGAGTCGGGTCTAATAGTCTAGAGTGAAGTTACTTCGGTTCTACTTACTCCGGCTGTCGTTGGTGCGAATCTACTCGCCTCGGAGAGGGTATCCGGTGAAGTTCGGGATTCCTGCAGCGGTGCAGGAAATATTACTGTTATCCCCAAGATTTGGTACTCTGACGAGCTTACGATCCTAGCATGTCTCCCGACTCGTCCAGTAGTCGAGTCAGAGAATCTACAGCGCTTCTTGCGAGAGCGCCTGGTGACCCGCTCCTGGCCGAAAATTGTGAATCCTCGGTGGCATCAGATGGCCGGTGAATGGTTCCTCGCCAGTTTCTTGGGTTGTTGAACCGTGGTAGCGTGTGGGTGGCACGTCGATCTGACATAGGTTTCAGTCAGTCGATGTTCGGGACTCAAGGTTCACGTCTCTGGAGTCTCACCAAAATCTCGTTGACTCCGTTGATCAGGTATGTACTGCGAGGTAGAAGAGAAGTTTGTGACTACTCCAGGGGAAGTGAAACGGGAGGCAAATGAGCGCCAACCACTCGACATGTTACGTGAGACAATTCTTGCATATCGCTGTACAATTACTAGCACACAACAAGGACGTTATGCATCGCACGCAATAGCAATAGTACAACAGCATGACGACGAGTTTTCAAAGCATGAGCAAAAACTTGATGTCGTCATATCGGGCGAGATCTAGAGGAGCGTTGCCTTTCTCATCTGGCAAGAGAAATGCTCGGCCAAGTGGATTGAGTGTGATCTCACCTTTCAAGTACTTATCGGCACCTCTTTCGAGAAGCTCCTGCACAACTTCAACGGCGGCTGCTAGTTTCTTCTGTCCAGCTGCGGAAGTAGCTGAACCCGATACTGATGCCTGACACTCAAGAGTGAGGCAAGACGGGTATTCTCACACGCACCGCTTGATGGAGAGCCGTGAGCCCGTATCGGTTCTGGACATCAGGGTCAGCCTTAGCGTCGAGAAGAAGCGATACTATGTCGCGATTCCCTTGCTGAGCAGCATAATGTAGCGCAGTGTCACCGTACCTTAGCGAATTCAATTATTCCATACGATGTATGAGACAGCCTGGCCCGGAACTAGATGGCAAACTTACGCATTTATCTGCTTCACAAGCTCAGGCCAATTTTCTTCCCCAGCCTTCCGAAGGATTTCTCGCACCTGCATTGCATGGAAGACCAATCAACCAACCAACAAGCAATGCAACTGCCACCTTCTCGTCTTCACTCCTAACACATGCATACATCAGCGGTGAGATGCTCATCATGCCCTGTTCTTCTGCTTCCGGGGCTTTACGTGTTACTGTCTTAATCACACCGTCACCAGCCTGACGATTTCCACAAAATATAGGGAAGTTGATTCCCATGGAATAAGCCAAACAACATAAGTATGCGTATAGGTGGGACACCCCAGTCTTACAGCATCATCTTCTGGGTTATGTTCGGTTATACTGACCACCGAGAATTTTGCTGCTTTTTTCGTCTCTCGTAACATTCTAACCGATAAGCACTCTCAGCGGGTAAACTAGATCCACGAGATTTACCTCCTGATCTCGGCGTCTTTGGCCAAGGCATAAGGGGCCTTGCCCTTATCTGTAGTTAGTTCACGATCGGCTCCGCTTTCGAGAAGAAGCTTTACTATGTCTGTGTGTCCGAGCTATGGAGCACAAAACTCCCGGGCTGGGTAGTGTTTTGCTTCTCACTTGAGCTGCATGGTGGAGTGCGGTTTGACCGAAATCGTTTTGGATATCCACTTCCGCACTGTGAGCAATGAGCTCTTCCACAACTTTCTTCAAGCCTGTCAAGGCTGAGTTATGTAGGTGCAGAGCGCAGGCGATGCTATACCTCCTTGCACACCGTAGTGTAGTGCGGTGTCTCCGTAGGCGTTCTTCAAATTGATGTCGATGTCTTTGTTCCTGGAAAACCGCATCCACACGACGCCACTCGTACAGCCGCTTAACTGCAGGAGTTCCCGAACCATCTTCTCATCCTTCTTAACACACGCGTATTGCAGGGGACTATAAGAACTAGAAAACGAGCCCACTGCCCTTCGCTGATCACTGTATAACTGGCGGCCCGAAGGCCCGGAAATGGAAGGTTCCTGAGCAAGGGAGTTCTCGAAGTGGGCGCGGAACTGCAGGACTAACCCGTGCGTCGTGACCGATTCGGTCTTCTGGTGCGATCATGACTTTTCTTATCGGTGCCTTGCTTTCTTCTGACATGTTCGAAGGTAGCATACCTGATGCTTCACCGAATGAACGAACCAGAGACAAGGTTTAGGACCTTCCGGCAACATTCCTCGCTTCTGCTTTTTATCCCACAGGGCCCCATAATCTAAGATTCGATCTGTATGAGCAGCGTGGCTGTATTGCCGAAACCTTTAAGTGTAGCAAAGATCTCAGGGCTCCCCTTAGCAGCGTGATCGATAGGAAATTGTCCAAACTGGTTTTGCGCATGAACGTCCGCGTCATGTTGGAGCAAGGTCTCAACCATTTCAATATCCTGGCCTGACCAAGTAACCCGTGTGCTAACGTTGGTTTCCCACAATCACCTTTGCAAGCGTAGTGCAGAGCCGTGTCGCCATATACATTCCTAACCCTAACTTGGGCAGGATCGGTTCGGATGATTTGCTAAGAGAACGATATGGAGAAGATTAGAATCTCGTTTAACTCACCCTAACAGCTACCAAATCTTTCCTAGTGCACGCATACATGAGATCAGTAAACTCACTGACCCCCGCAGCTTCGTCAACACCATTGCGAAGCATGTCGCCGCTATATTTTCTCCCTAGGAATAAGAATCTCGGCTGAAGTGCTTTACTGTGCTACTTTCGGAGCCACGTTCCGTGCTAGTCGGGGGATGAAGATCTCCTTCGATTTCTTTTCGTATTGTCTAGGACACAATCAATCACAAAGTTTCTTTTTCGTAACTGTCGCACTTCAGAATCCCAAGGTTTCGTTTCGCTCAGGGCTCGCCTCGTCTTCGAATCCTTTGTTACATCTATTGCTCGTTTACCTACACGTAGCCACTGTGGACCTCGAGTGTGGACCACTCCCGCACCTTTCTGTGAGAGGGCTTCTGTGTCAGCTCCAAAATGAATTAAATGAATGCACACCGACGCTTGGCCCATTTGCGCGGCATGATGTAGCGGGGTCTGACCGTAGCTGTTTGCAAGATTGACAGATGCTTTGTGCCTGTCAGCACGAAGGATGCTTCGTCGGTCCCAGGGGCTCTAATTAAGGGTATCTCAGCTTACTTCAGAAGGGAAAGAACAATTTCATCATCGCCATTGCCCGCTGCGTAATGGAGAGCAGAATCACCGTAGGCATTTTTATGATCGACATCTACCCCCGCTGTTAAGAGAGCTTTCACTGCTTTAGAGTCCTGAGAAGATTTCTATACTAGAAGAATTCTCTACGGATGCACTACTCACCCTTTTAACGCAACTGTACTGTAGAGGACTGAACTGAGCCACACCCCCAGTGCCAAATGTTTGTTTCTCCTCTTCTTTGCTTTTGGACAGACCAGACTCTCCAGGAGGAGGCATAAGGATGGGGGAATGGGAGCCCTGTGCGGGTTCACCACGAATTGACCGACGAAACAACGACTAAACCGGAAACTTAGTGCGTTCGGTCACTAGACTCATGACCATCAATCTTCAACCCTTCTTCCGCGAGTCGACCGTGTTCTTTCATACATTTGCGGAAAGCGACTAATTCTGTTTGGCATTTACGCCAATCTCTGTCGTTATCCACGATACACTCTTCGAGGACGTTATACGATTCAGAACCTGCCGGGTAGTCGGTAAAAACTCCAGTGGAAATTTAGTCTGTTATTAAACAAACCAACCTAAAACTGGCTGAAATATCTTGGATAAACTGACTCGAGTACTAGGGGAATAATCCTAGTCCTATTACGCCAACTAAAGGACCTGTTGACCAGCAGTTCTTGGAAAGCACGCGCGTCACAGGTTCCGCAATGAACGAGCTAACGAGATAATCAGTACGTACAGCCTGTCTCGTCAATCTTGTCGTCAATATCAGGAGCGTCATACAGTCCTTGAAGGTCTGGTACGACCTCTACTGGAACTGGTGCGCTATCAGAAGCACCGTCCCCTAAGGAGCTGGACATTATGGATAACGAGCTGCAATCTAACGACGCAAAACTTGTACTTGAATAGGGAATACAACTCGCGAAACGCTGATTACTGTGAACAAGCGATTTGGGGAACAGTGGTGGAAGTAACAACTCAACACTTAGGTATACTGGGGATACTGATAAGGATTTACGTATACCCTCGTGGAACAGCCAAGGAAAATAGAGGCCGCTATCACTCGGACTTATTATGCTTCTTCTTGTACCTGCGATTACCAACGGGGAGACTTGATTTTACATGGTCGTTACCTTCTCATCATACTTTCCAGTTGGAGATGCATTTTCGGTTGACCCTTCTTGGTCCTAGCTGACAGCAAGCGCCCATGCGCACGTCTGAATTGAGGCATGGCATAAGAATAACCCCAAGCAATACACACCTCTCTTTTGCAGCTCGGATCTTCTGGTTCTTTATCTCTTCCTCCCGTTCTTCTTTTTCTCTCTGCTGCCGTTCCCGCTCTGAACACAGACAATTCGGCATAAAAACATGCGAAACATCGGCTACCGGCTTCTCTTTTCTGATGCAGACGCTGCTCCTTTTTGAACGGGTTCTTCCTGGCTTCCAATTCCTTCGCCGCAGGTAAGGCAGGTGGAGCCTCGCCTGGAGACAAAAACGCTAACAGATGACACTGAAGCGCCGATATACTAGGTTCGTCATCGATAGGAGGCTCTTCTTCAGCAAGCGGCGCCGCTTCATTCTTTTCCACTTCGATCTCAGCAGGAGACACGTCATCCGCAATAGGAGCTTGCAGATGGGCGGGGTCTGTGTCCTCCACAGCAACTGTCGTCTCTCCAGTTGGTTGTGTCACGCGCGGCTTGCCGAAAGGGTTGAACAAGCGATCTAAGAGCCGAAGCGTTCAACCCCGGTCGGTCCGGTCCGTCTCTCACCTTCGTAATCCTCACGGCCTGTAGCCACACTTTCAGAGGCGCCCTCGTGCTGCAGCATCCGATGGTACCTTCAGATGTCTTACTCATGAATTGCTTGAAAACATTGACATACTTTTTCACTTGTTTCGCCTTTCTTTGGAACTTTTGTTGCTTTTCCCGTCTTTTGAACTCATTATACCCCGTTGAGGGCTTGGACCGAGGATTAGGGCCCATCGCAATAGAAACCTGTCGCAACGGTGAACAGTCGTCGCAAAAGCCACCGAACGCGAGACCGTCTTGTTTCATACGAAACACATCAGCATACCGTGATAGTGCTTCAGGCTCGTGGGAGCTGCCATCATCCCTGCGGGCGGCTTTTGCTTGAGTCAGCAGAATTGAGAAAAACGACGGACAAGTATTCAAGAAGACAACCTCACTGCCTGCTTCCGGTACTCTTCGAAAGCAATGAATGCTATCGTAGTATATGGCCCGATGCGCACCTGTCAACCATTACCCTTCAAGCTCCGCCATGAGGCGAGTCAAAGGTGCCCCGTCACGTTCCTTACCCAGTTAGGAATGAAACCTTTATAAAGAGCGAACACTCCCTCAGACTTCACAGTTTTCACCAGACAATCAGTCAAGCCTTTGTATGCCCTACGAGCGATGAACATCTGGAATCTGGAGTGTGCGACTGCCTACCTCCCCTTGGTTAGATCTTGATTCATCAGCCGAGTTTTCGCAACGTCCACCGGCGTACTCACAATTGCGGCCACAAGTCCCGCGATCATAGAGGATACAAAATAACTAAGATGAATTTGCCCCCGGAAATAAGCGGTACTGGAGTTACCTGAAGGTGTTATCGCCAAAAACCTTGACAATTTCTTCCTTGCATTGATCGTAAGTTGCGAGCTCTGCCGCGTTCACCAAGAACGCTCGCTGCATGTTTGGTATCACTCCAACGCTGAGCGAACTCAATAGTCATCGGGAATGCACACCGACCCTACGCACCTGATTCCTTTCATGCCCTCAGCCTTGTACATTTTATACAGGCCATCGAAAACGTTCCGGTAGCGACGCTCAGCCCCAACTTTTAAATCACCCTGCATCCTAACCTGTAAGGAAAAATAATCATAATACATTTTTCAAGCCTCAGCGGTAAGTACTTTGATGACATCCACGGGATTTATAAGGGCTGATCCGATAATACCACCGACACCACCCGCAAGTATCTTAACCTTCAACGAAGCCGAAGACTCTGAGAGAAGACAAGCAAGCCTCAGTAGCGTACAACAGTGCCGATGATGCGACTCCTGTTCCCAAGCCGACAGGAGCATTACTGTCTTCTCCCAACAACTTGCAAGTTTCATCTCTCAACGGCTCATATAGAGCAAATACAAGTCCCCGATAGAGCCCCTGTCTGACCAAGGCCGCTGAAAAGCCCTTGTAAAGCCCCGTTGGCCCTTCGTTGTGGTATACCTAAAAGCACGAGTAAAGTGCTCCTTCAAAAAACATACTTTTTTAATGGCGTCAGCCATCCCGTTATATCGCTTAGCACCTCCTGCTTCACCTGAGAGTTGCAAGCGAGTCTTTGAAGTGTCTATCGGGTATCTGATACATTAATTGATCCGAACACGAAAAGTCAACCGTGTCACAGTGCTACGTGAAAAAATCGGCGGTTTGGCTTGCAAATGCCCCTGCAATGGGTCTCACCCACCACTTCTCGTCCGCGTGGGCCTGCATAATAAAGCTTGCTCAAGAGAGAGAAATCGCTGTAGAAGATTAAGTGCGTTTTTTCCATATCTCATGTAGGTCGACGAGAGAACTATGACCCGATTCGTTGGAACACAAGATAACTTTATTATGGATTAATAAAAAAATGCAACAACCAAGATACGATGTACAGCGCCACTGCTCCGGAACGTCTTGTGACGGAGGCTCAAGCGGCTAAGGTGAAAAATGGTTACACGCTACGTGATAGATACGATCGTCTGATTGGATGGAAGTCAAAAGAAGACTCTGAGAAAATCCTTGAGCTCGGATCGTACAGCGATGGCCATAAGAGTGAGATAACCCATGAAGGCTGCCACTCCAAGGGTCATGAAAAGGATACCTGAGAGTAACGACATTATAAGTTAACAAGGGGGAACAGAATGCTTGTGTGCGAAATTCAGAAGCCTCTGTGGCGCGGAGGTTCTTTGTTAAGCGCTCTATAGCTATGCCTCTCATCAACATGAGTTCAGATGGAGAAGTGCCGGTTCCTATATTTCAAGGAGACGACCTTTTAGCAACGACACCCCACGTCTCAAACTTCGGGTTTCCAAATTTCGGGCAGTCCAAAGTTTCAGATGAATTATGCACCAGGCGCTAATTTCACAAGTCATCACATACCTGCCATACTATTTTTAGCCGCTAGACTCATATCACGCAAACAGTACTCTAGAATACCAAGAGAACCGCAGCTTGATGATAGGACAGATAGCAAACATATGGTGCACCGCAAGGGGAAGTATGCGCTGACTTACCGCCCTGTAACGTGGCCAACTGGGAATGTAACAAATAGGCGTTGATCACAATGAGCGCCAGTGCGCAGGCCCAGCAGAGGCTCTTCAATCGCCGGCCTATTGCCCAGTCCTGACCAAAGGTCAAAAGTACTTGTGAAACAACAGCATGACCTACATGACCCATAACTCGAGGATCTCCAACGAAGTGTAGCAACGGGAGGAGAGCGAAGGGCAATTGGACGGACTGCAGGATGTTGAGCCAGTCATTCACCGCTGATAGCGACGAAGCGGAATTTCCTGCTGATGACGTTTGCCAGATGGCCACAGCCAGCGCTGGTACCTGTCGGCCGATTTATGAACTGCAAAAGCTAGAAAACTCACCAGAGCGATCGACCGGGTGATGAGAAGTCGCAACCAAAGGGGCACATGGAGACCCAGGAAACCTTCCATAACATATTGGCCGGCCAGGGATCCTAAACGCAATATGATAGGGGAGAGGGATCCTACTGACACACCAGTCATTGTGCTCGCTTGACCAGCAGCCAAAACGCCAATAGCGAATAAAGTGGCTGCGAATTCTGAGGATCCCATGAGAGACGCCAAAGCGGAGCCTCCGTTGCTCAGCCCGATAGATGTACAGAAACCTGAGGGTAAGCAGCCGATGGCACATACTGGAAAACGGCAGCTCTTCCTACCTTGTTGTCCGACTGAATTCGTACAAGAGCAGTCATTCAACACACATTCCAACCCAGGGACAGACGCAGAGGTATTACAACCGAGCGTTCCCGAGGGGTTAGCTGCGCAGTGAGGGGAGAAAAATCCCTACCACCAACACATCATTTGGTACTGAGTTGCAGAGCTTATTCTGCGATATATTATTTCTTCGAGACGTGCACTTCTACACGGAAGAATTCTCGGAAATTACAGATCACATGGAATCGTGTCGGATGACTTAGTGGTTGTTGTACTTGCTGTACAACCAAGTGCATTTAGCTAAGACTATTACCTGCGCGAAGCTAGTCATAATCGCAGTGTTAATCATAAAGGACACAACTAAAGCAACTGTTGCATCCAAAGAGAAGTAAAGGCTAGCTTGCTCCAACGCTCTCGGACTGAAATACAGACACTAATGCACGAGATCCACTGAGATACTTACTTCCTCCGATCCACGCGACGTGTCGAGCTTATGAGAGACGAGTGAAGATAAATATTATGTGGCATGATCACAGCCCCAACGACTCCGACCATTTGCACTACTGCATACGACGCAACAGAGGGAACAAATCCTGCAAGAACCAACCCATTTATTCCGATATCGGCAAACCCAGGAAGACAGAAAGAAAGACGCAGAGCGGTCGATTCAATATCAATCAAAAAATATGAAAGACAGGAGCTCGGTCGTTTGGACCGAACTACAAGCTGGCTGAGTACAGATACACCGGAACACACGTTTGTTATAATTTAGGCATTAACCCCATCCGAATGACGACTAGTCCGTCTGGCTAAGCGATCTTACCCAGAACATATGCATTATCATATCCCCTGACCTAATATTACCTAGCGCCACATCAATAGGTTCCGGCTTCACAATCTCCAGATTGGCGAAAAAGCAGGCACACATTATCATTATGATAGATACAACAAAACCTTCGAGTACCCTCGTACCGTGAAGATATCTGGAGGGGATCCAAACAGAAGCCGACCAACTCAGACCTACTGTGCTGCCATGAATGTGAAGGTGTCAGCGGCCGTGATGATGCAACCGATCCAGAGAGGAATGCCAAACAGCAGGCGGAAAGCGACTGCTGATCCGAGCACTTCCTGAAAGCATCATAGACTATTCGTAATCCAATCATGGCGAGTTGTGAAGAGCAACTCACTTGGATATCAGAACCGATGATCGCTATTTCAGTCAGTATCCACAAAATCGTGCCGGTGCGCTTCCCATATCCTGCTCGACCTAAGCTCGTGAGATTTCGATTAGCGTGAAAAGCGTTCAAATTACAGTGCTGTGCAAGACTTTTTCCTGTAACGAAACCTAGCCGGGCACTCAGACACTGCAGCAATAGCCCGACTGCATGAGCCACGAGCATCACCCACGATAGTTGAAAGCCTGTGTAGACCTAACGAGTGAGTCCAGAGTGGGCCAGTTTTTACGGCGCATTATACCCCAGATTGTAAATCAGCCTCCAAATTTCCTGGGTCTAGATAAGCTAGTGACATTAGCCATCCTGGGCCGGCGTACCGGATGAATGTGCCTGAACAGCTACCATAAGCTCGAACCACCCAATTAGATGATTAGACTTCAGAAGATCACACAAACATGTAGGGCCCCGATACTACGAAAGCTGAATTTAGGTCGTCGTTTGCTATCGAGCCCTTCGGGCGTCGCATCCACCGGGCACACAATAACTCTCCCTTTCGCTATATCATCTTCCTCGGATGATGATGCAGTACTGGCTGTTGCTGTAGGTATCAGCAGTGGTTCAGAGTTCTCCGGACATCGTGGTGGTAGCATCAGCAAACGAATAAATCTGTAGCAAGTTAACGATAAGCAATCTAAATCAAGCTTCGAGGGCTGGTTTTAGCAATGAGCGGCAGGTCTCCTACCCCTCCTTCCGCGGGCGCTACATGAACCATACTCGTCGTGTACCGTGAATTACCACTTTCGCCACCGAATTAACTCAACAATTGTCTGCTCAACATCAGGCTGTGATAAATGTAACACAACGGGCTGATGAATTAGAAAGGCTGCCTAAGATCAGCTGCCAGACCTGCTTCAAAAAGTGCCATTCCAGCTGAGTTACCGAGTTTACCTCTCCTCTGTGGTACGGAGCTTCGCGAGTCATTGAAATACGACGAGCTCGCACCCTAAGGCTCGTTGTTACGACTAAACGACTAATATCTCTCCCTCACTACTTGATACCAATGTCTCGCATTGCTATGTCGCCAGTATCGCCCGGTACTGACAGTAGGCCGCCAATCCTTGTCTGTATTAGAAGCTCTTCCTCGACTAAACCATAATGGTGGATCCCGAGGATTGATGGTGATTTCTGCACGATTGAAGGTCGAGCTATGTTTCTTTCTGCCCTGATCACGCATCAACACTGAGAAGATCGAGATGGAAACAGATTCGCGTACTCCGTAAGTCGCGATATCATCTCGCCTATATGGCGGGTAAACCGCCACGTGGGCCCGAAGGGACACTGCGGAGGAGCTCTAAACAATGACGGTAATGGAAGTTGTTGTCGGACAATATACATGTAGGCTTACTCTGCTGGACGAAGGGTGCCCGAAGCTGTTACGCATCTCCAGATGGTTGTCATCAAACCTGAGTTTTGCATGAATCAAGATTTGAGCTAAACGTCATAAGAATATTTGCGACAGCTTTCGCTGATGCTCGCATATGGCTTTTGGAGAATATCCGGTATTGTTGATGAAATTCGTGTGTATACGCCGCCCCACACGATGGTGAGCTACAGCCCCAAAGATCCAACCACGCCGAAATCACCCCCCTGTTAGTACTCTGGCACTCCCTTAGAAAAAGCGGGATACGCCCCCAGTGTGTAGACCCGATGGAGCAACCCAACCGTGGAGCATCCGCCTGCAGTCTGCTGGGGTAAAGACGCAGACATCTTAGCAAAAGGTACGTATGTCTAACCCACATAGCCCTTTTTGATACAACACAACCATTCCAAGAATAAAAAGTATTCCTTATCGACGACTTAAAGCCCTCTTTAAAAAGGACGTGCATCAAGGAACTCAATTAAACTCTTTTCCATTTATCTGGTACGTTGGCCCGGGCCATCTAGTTTTCCTTCGGCTCATTACCATCACTCTGAAGTTCTTCCAATAGTTGCTTGGCATCCGGGCACCTGAGGATCAAAATAGCTCATATTAGACTCCTCAAAGTTGGACTACCAAGGGCTGGCCTTAGTCAACTGATCGATTTGCTGTTCCATAGTCAAACCGCCTTCAGGAAGACCCAAGTATTTAATGATGTCGTCAGGGGTTTTCTTGCTAACCCAAGATGCGATCTGTTTAGGAACATTCAGGTTAGCAATGCAAAACCCATCGAGCGAGCAGCACCGTGCTTATGATTGCAGTCAGACCGTGGGAGACCAGAGAGCGCAGTAGAGGAACATTACCTTAGCACAGCACAGCAGAACGAGTGGGCGAACTAGCATATAGTTAGCGGCCAACATAAGGTCAAAGACTTCTGTCTAAAGGAAGACCATCCCAGAAAGTTAGTGCTAAAACTCACCTCGACGTTAATGTCGACAAAATCAGCGTCCCACTTGCAGATACCATTGTCAGTCAGAGCTGCGCCTCTCCGTAAAGGCTTATTAATTGGGCCTGCAGGGGACGGCCGATGCAGAAAGCATGCTGAGAATTCTTACCAGCAGCGCCATTCTCATTATGATACTCCAAGTATTCTACAATTCGCTTTAACTCCCGCGAGCTGACTCCGGGCAAGGGGAACTCCTGAGTGAACATAACATTACACTTCTGATTCAGCAGTGTCTTTCGCGGGAGCTCCATACAGCGGAACTACAGGAATCTCACTAGAGGGTGATAGAATGTACCTCGCTATTCTCTCCTGACGAACCATCTAAATAGTTGGAGAGCATGTCACATTGCTTGGCAGCTTCAGCTGAGATCTGAACCACGGCATTGTCCTTGGAGCGGAGATTAAGAATACGGCCAGTCATTATATTGTAACAACGGACAGCTGAAGTAACACTCGACTGAAGATCAAGCGATCACATGCGAGATATAACAATATAAGACAACGAATATAAAAATGACTTGGCGCGGGAAGTTATTGCGCAAGCCCAACACTTATCTTGCGTATTTTGACCACAACTCGAAATATATCGATTGGAATGACGAGCGCTGTTCTTGGTTCTCGACGATGTTCGTGTCCTTGTAGCTGTGTAACACAGCCTGTGAGTCGGCGATCATACTGATAGCTATCGCGCATTAACTTGAGCCCTAAAGGTTATAATAGACAGCATTCTGTGGTACTGCTGCTGGCAGCAGCAGCAGCAGCAGCAGAGAGCATTTGGCTTCTCAGGGAGGATATATCTAGCAATTGCGTTTCCAATTTTGCTTGGACGAAATCCCGAACAACATCATCGGCGTTGATGAATAAGGCCGTATAATGAGGGATAAGCCCACATATCGGTGGAGATCTGCAATACTGCCTGCGTGTACGTCAGTATTTTCTGTGGTGCGAAACTACAGGCTTCTGAACGTCAAGTACAGACTCAGTCCGTCAGTATCAAATTGATATTGATACCAGCTGATGGGAAGCTTTTTAATGATAGTATCAATAATACTCACGTCAGCTAACCAACCTGAAGTTGAACTGTTCAACTGTAACACAACTACGATGCGAGTCAGAAACATGCCGAATCGTATTGAAATCCAGTCGACCACCATATCCCAAAAATATGCGAATGTTAGTCTAAAACGCGAGTTGTGCATCCTTTCCAATGAGGAGGTTCCGTTCTGATAGTAGCAGAATGCCCACTCCTCCCATTACTGCTGCGGTATAAGGTAATCGGAACCACAGCCACCACCTGAAGAGCGATAACGTTTCAAAGCACCCGCCATACTGATCCCCATTCTAGGGACTTACCGGGGCACTATGCTGAAGACACGCGCACAGCAGTCAAAGATGGCTATACCCAGGAAGCCTAGCATAACATGGGTCAGTGCCTCACGTGGTAGATCTACCATTTGGATAACTCGCAATGCAGGTTGAGTGAGAGTTATATGATTTGAACTACCCGTGGCCATCCTGCTTGTCATCATTGCTAGTGCCATTGGTACTGCTGGAAGGCCAAAACGGAAAACCCCGTAAAGCATATTGTACCTGTTGCATTGTGTATAGTACAAACCTAGCGAAGGGCCTTTACTCGGTATTCCGTAGGGGAATGGCATAGCGGGCTGCTTCAAGTCCCCAGTGAGGGGCACCTGCGGCTACTAGTAGACATGATGTGTAGTGGACGCACGCCGATAAAACATGCCGTGCAACTGAAAAATACAAGAGCTTGACAAGGAATAGGCATTGATTCGGCAACCAGACATCTAGCTTGTAAAATCGATTCGAAGCTGTAAGTTCACAGAAGTTCCTTGGAAGGCAGGCTTACTTTCACTGTCACTTTTATCCTGCATCCAATACCTCCCCGTCTTAGTTCTATTCTCTGACGTGTCCTCGGTCAACGCTGGTATCATGTGCACGGCTATCGCCTGATGATTGGAATCCTTTGGCTACGTAAAGCTGGAACTGGGCATAATATTGGATTTGGTCTTACCGCGCAAAATAGAGGAGTAAGACTCAAAACACCCCACCATTTCCAGGACGCTGGTATCTACATCACATGATTAGTGCAATGGATACCAGCTTGTTTGCAGCTTGCGCAATACTTGAATTCGGTCAACGTAGTCTCGCCTCTTCTGTGCCCATCTCGGGAGATTCTCAGTCCATGCATCCTTCCAATCAGACTCCACCAGTTTAGTTTCCTCTGAGATAGAGCTACCACACTCTCGTCGTCGGGTTTACACTACGTCCAACTGGTTTGTCTAGACCGAGCTTCTGTTGTTTTCGTAGCTGTTTACGGGTGAGACTAGCAAAACCTCTGGCTTGTCTCAAAGATAGAACCGCATCGCCAGAAAGCAGCGGTCGACAGTGAGCAGCATACGAGAGCATAACTGAGTATTCAGAGACTTTGCTGTGACAACGACGTCGCAAGACTGAAACGTGTAAACTACAAGTTATAGAGAGACGGGTCGGCAGGAACTACTGCTACTACTACACCAGCCTCGCTTCCCTTGCAGCCTACTTACACATATTTATAACTAACTCATAAGGCAACTGCAGTTTGGCACTGAAAGTGTAGCTAAACTGTACTCTATTTGCTAAATGTGCGGAATGAAGGCATCTTGAGAGTATCACTCAGCCGGACTCCCGTTCAAGCTTCCCAGTTCAATGTCTCTTACGCCCACACTAGGATACATAGCGCGACCAATATCAGCCGACGGCGTGCCTAACAAAGCAACAGGAAGTCTTGAGAAGCAGCTCTGAAGACCAACATACGTTCGTCAGGCATCTCAGATTTGCTCCGCTTAACCCGTCGACTTGGGAACACCCTCCACCCAGAAGAGGCGGTGCTGGATGCTGTACCACGTGCAGGGCTGCTACTGCCACTGAGAGGGGCCGGCGAGCCTTCGTAAACAGACTCGGTAGCGCAACACCGCCGAGCCAGCAACGCGCCGAAACCACAGCTGAGCAACTAAAACACAGTAGATTAAGTCGACGCAGTTGGCATAGTCCTTACCACAAGAGCTATGACTATATATATGCTGACGTTCATGTTCGGCATGCGAGGACTCAAGGACGCTCTCACTACACCCCCCAGGTCTTCCTGTTTTAATACAGGGCTCTCGCATGTTGGACAGCTCGAAACACGTGGCTGACTTCGGGCAGGTATCGAAAATGATTTCAGTACAGCGCCGGTTTCGGATTCGATAAAATCAGTGACCAAACCAGAACCTGTACACAGCCCATACGCCGTATAGTATATGGTGGGGACAAACGACCACACGTCGATATCATCGATAGCTTCCCAGGCTGGATAGTCTTTCGATGGCTGAGGCGATCCGTTATCTAGTAAACTCACTTGTAGCAAGATGGCGCGTGAAACCATGTACATTCCCCTGAGACCAAGCAACTCGCTTGTGGTCAGGGTTATAATTGGTCTGCCGTTCTTTCGATGCCGCGCCCGATACAACGAACGAAAGCGTGTCCTCTTGGAGCCACTGCAAATCGTGATCGTGGCCAGCAACATAAAGGTCAACCGAGTAACTGAGGGTCATAGTGGCTAACGAAAGAAGACATGTTGTTGCTACCGTTTGAGTAAGGGGAGAACGTCTCGCACCATGTGATCGTTGTCACCATGCCAGCCAACGCTATAAACGGGATGATGGCCGAACACTACGATGAACCTGAAGAGAAATTTAATCATTAAATTTCGTTTTTCACCCACGGAAAAACGAGGAATACTCAACTTGTGTACATTCAACCACATCAAGTAAGATACGAATGACGGTAAATCTACGATGACCTACGTTGCTTGCTGGCACTCGTCGGATGCTAGGCGAGCGCGCAAAAACCTGAGCTGCCCTTCTTGATAAAGGTCTTGTGTATCGATGAACACCGCACAAACCGAAACTAGTAGACCGCTACGGAAAATCGGCGGGCTGAAATACTTCCCCGGCATTTGCCATCGGCCGGAAGGATTCACTCGAGTTCGAATCTGACGAGACGAGCTGCAACAGGGACTATGCTGCACCGGCCTCACCATTTGTGCTGTAGCGTCTTGACGATAGTCATGGTTGCCGAGCACTGCGTACCACGGTAGATTGGAACCAAAATCCATATGTTTCTCAAAACTGAGCAAAACCGCCACATAAAACTTCGGAGTTTATTCTGCCATAGAGAGCTGGCCAAAACTTGAGTCTTACGTGTCCTCGAATTGTGAGTCGTCCAAGCCGGACACACCATTCTCGTAGAAGTTATCTCCAATCAAGGCAATGAATTGAGTCGAAGCGGACCAAGGCCGGGTAGCCAGCGTCGATTTCAACTAACGCCAAGAAAGATTCTATTGTAAATGGCTGCATGTCTAACCATTTTGGAAGTTGCAGATAACCCTCCGGTCACGTCACCCCAGTCTCCTAGCGATAAAAATCCGATGGATTGATCACGTACTTTAGCGGTTCGACGATCTTGCCGGGGGGGTTGAGTCTGGTAAAGAGATAACCGAAACAAAAAGAATAGGCTCCGACACCTACCAAGGTGTGGATCGTACTGCCGTTGTCACCGCTGACGAATCGAGTTACGAAATTGCTTTCATCCATAGTGTGCTCGCAGAATCCGTTAACCATACCCTGTGACCATTTGGACCTTTTTGGATCAGGATCTGACAATAGCGAGCAATGGACCGCCAACTTGAACGTAATGAATACTCTTTCCAACTGGCTCTTGTCGACTTCCAGCGCCACAAATTATCTGGACTATGGATGTTCCGCTCTCGGGCGCTCCACCGTTGGCAGTTAAAACCTGTCGGTTAGAAGCTCCATCGGAAGCATTTACACAACTCCGTTGAGAGAAGTCGCGTAGACGATTGACAAAAATGTTTTACTCACTTGCATGTCATGATCATGCCCAGAAATGTACGCGTCCACCTTGGCTTTCTCAAATATAGGCATGATGTTATCTGTCACACAGCGTCGAACCAAGTCGGCACACAGAACCGCCCTTACCGATGACAGTTTGGTTTTTTCCATGGTTACCGATACTGTATGCAGGAACATGCGACACGGCCACTAGCCATGTAGCGTTCTGTGCTTCTCCAGAAAGAAGAGTCCTGAACGAAGAAATGTAAGGGATTTACAATCCGAGCAACGAGGAGAGGGGAACCATAGAGCCTTACCCGCAATCGTAGTGCTATAGAATATGTTTTAATATTGTTCACAAACATTAGATTAGGTGGCTTCTCCATATTTTTATGTGGGATACACGAAAAAAACCATGCCATTGTTAAAGATTTTTGGTGTATTTGGTAAATGTATTTGGTGCCCTGGTGAATTACCAGGGTACTTCGTTATAACCAGAACTCGCATATTCAGTGTTCCAAAGAATAGTTCCACTATACGATGGACAATACATCACAGTCATGCCTACGAGCTTGAGGAACCTCACCTTTCTAGCCAGCCCAGTTGCTTCTCGTCTTTAGTGAATCGCCAAGTGTCGAAGAATACGAAGAAGGCGTACTCCTTCTCTTGTGGATCCTTGTCATTATAACCGAAGTCAACGCGAACACTGTACCAGTAAGCAGGCATTTTCCATGTTCCTACCGAAACGAAAAGCATAACAGCGACTAGGACCGACGGGAAGATTGCACTTAGTTACACCGGGGAACCCGGATCAGTGGATCATTATCCGTAGTCACTCACCGTCCCTCTATTGGCATGGCCCAGACCCAGCCTCCCAGTCCTACCTCCATAGTCATAAGCAGAATGGAGCAGTTGTGCATCTGCACTTTTCCGATAGTCATGATTGCCCAACGTAATGTACCACGGTATAGTATTTAGCGGTGATCTGCTCTCAAAGACCTAGGTCCAACAGATACCAACGAGTACTAGATGATTCGTTCTACCTCGTCGAAGATACGCTTGAATCGGTCGTCCTGCCGGTCTTTCACTCCATCTTCGTAAAAATTGTCGCCCAATGATGCAACGAACTCAACTGGATGGTCTGTAGCATGGAACTATGTCGGGCGTGGCTCTTGTAGTCTACAGCCTACCCAATGTTTTTTGTTGAACTATTGAATTCATTTGTTGTGCGTTTGCTGATGCTCGACTGGTGTCTTGGTCACCCCAATCGCCGATACTCAAGAAGGTAAAACCCCGAGGGTCCGCAGATTCCAACTAATAATGAGAAACCACATTCACAGTTCAACATATTGGTTGGCGAACCGAGGATTATCGCAACATATTCTATGTTGACAAGCATTTACAGAATAGCATCCCGCCCTAGTCCCAGCCATACTACCCTATCAGTTAATAGCCGGTTACTGTCGTGGCCAGCACCGGCTGCTAATATCAACAAAAACAGATGAACGAAAGCTTCTCCGAGGAGTCTCATGAAAACATCGAGCGAAAACTGCAGAGAGTAGTTTCGTTTGGCTGTATCGTAGAGGGGTTCAAATGACCCAAAGGCAAACCTCCGAGGTCAACTGGGACCTAAGGGTGGAGACTGGCTGCGAGAACCTCCTCAGAATTAACCCATAATAGAACACAATACTATGGAAAGTAGTGATACACAGCACCGTTTGGCCATCGAGTAGCATTAATGATGCTCGGTACAGGGTCCGGGAAGAGTTGGCCCTGTCCTGCCGAAATTATACTAGTTAATCTCACTTCTACTACTTCAATAGCTGGCAGCAGTGCTTGTACAAGTATCGCAATGGTGAGGATGATAATGTTATCGACATTAGTGCAGACGCAGAGATGAGGCGTTTATCAACCCAGAGGCATGCAAGACGACGCGTTTCCACTAATAGCGAATCGGTCAAGTTAGCATGATGTTACGAGATGCTCCATTCGGCGGGCAGAATAGAGTGATATTAATACAGAATATAAAGAGAAGTGAATGTAAACTATGCTTCTGCCTCGTGTGGTGGAGTAATGAGACAAAACAAATAGAGGGTCGACAGTCCTCACCGACCTCCGACGGTCTTCTACTCGTTACCGTCTAGTATGAAGCTGGATGATAACAATCTAATCACAGTACGAAGCGCGGCAATAGTATCCTACAACAGCATGATTATAAAAACAGACATCATAAAAGCCTACCTATTCCACTTGGTTCTTACGCCCGCATAATGGTCCAAACAACTTGTCGAAAAAATTTGGCTTCGAACGATGACCTGAATCAGCGATTTCTTAGTGATCCATTAGGATAAAGCATGCAGGGATGCGCAATACGCTGAGGCGAGCAAGGATTACCTCCGTTATGTTGGTTAACGGCATTCCCAGCAACTCTGTCTGTACCCGACCTATCCCCCCGCCGACCATCAGCGTTCAAATGTGCGGTATCTAAAAAGAGAAGGGCGCTGAAAAGCTGCGACACTCGCTATAAATATAGAAAATTTTCTCCATCTGTGACTAATGTGAGTAGCCTCCAATCAGCTCCGTCAAATATGTGCAATATGTTATATTGGTGCGAGCATTCTTATATTTGTCATACACGAACGTGATTCAACCAGATCCCTCAAACTACCTCCAGCCGAAGCCATTCCAGTTCCGTCCTCCCTGAAGGGAATACGACTGTTGATAAGGACTCCTGTGACTTCATATTACCTCAACTGATCTCGTGTTCGAGGCTGTGCTAAACGATGGTCTGAACGCCGCTTATCCGCCTAAAATGATCAATGATTGGCGAACGTATGGCAAAAGAGGGGAAAAGTGTACGATTCAGAGAGATCAATGCCAAGGGCTGTCACCCGCCGCCTGCATGCTGAAAGAAGCCTGAAGACCCCCACTGACGATTGCGAAGTGAAATGCCGAACAAAGGATGAGTCAGTTATCGCTTATAGAGTGTTTACTACCATAGAATCCTGATTAATTAGTCTCTGACCATGAGGCATGCTTCGAGAGCTTCCAGAATAGTTTAACTGAGTCCAATCGAAGATACCATCATTTTGGAAACCTGAACGGCTACTCAAGGAAGGGAGCGACGATGTGCAGTCTACCTTCTCGCATGAAGAGATCCTTGAACAGCCGTCTAAGATACGCATAATCTGGTCTATCCTCGAACCGTAATGCTCTGCAATAATTCAGGTATGTCGCGAACTCTGATGGATATCCTTTTGTTAAAACCTAATAGTGAGAGAAGGCCAATAGTGAAGATGAGTGGAAACAGGTCAACAACGCAACTACTACACTAAGGGCGATAGCCGCCAATATAGCCCCCATCGTATACAACACTATTATATAACTAGAGCATATCCTCCGTAGTATTCACAGAACATTGGATTTCGAGATATTTTGAGGTAAACCAAATATTCTTGTTTTGACGCAAATTAGTTTTGTGACCAGCAGACTCGTTTTTTGGACATGGCGAGAACTACAACTCCCACGTATACCAGCCACGCGTTTTATTACTTCAACAGGAGTGGACATCTTCTTCTCCATAATCTTATGATATTTCTCTTGCTTCGTATTGGCCTTTATGCCCTGCCAAGGTAGCGATCCACGATTGAAATACATCAGCACCTGATGAACTCTCCATACCCCATGCCACACAGCTCCATAAACCCGACTCTTACATATCCTATCGCTTCCAGATCATCCCTTCTCGACTGTTCTATGCCGAGGTGGGCATTGATGCTGGCATATCGGGCGGTTCCCGTCAAATTTTTATTCTCTCTATAGGGGATGTGTTGATGAGTTTTAGGATCTCGGTACCTGCATTAAGGATAGAGCTCACCCAAGTACACAGCATTAGATACTGAATACATGCGACTGAAGCCCTAGGACAAGCTTAACAATAAGCGGTATCAAATAAAACAAGTGAATATGAGAGTTCTTGCGGATTTCTATTACGAATGGGCAAAAGACTATGTACTGCCGTGCTCAAATTGATCCTTGTTGAGCGCTAGTGACTGACTTTCAGAACTCTTAGAACGCTAATACACCGTTTGTTCTCAAGAAGGTCGGAACGGTCCCTCGGACTGATCTACGTTTGACCCACTGCCTTGATAGTTAGCTAACGAGCTTACTTCTTAGCGAGACCGAAATCTATTAGATACACTGTGCTCGCTTTCTTCCCTCGTCCGATCAAAAAGTTATCTGGTTTAATATCACGATGAATGAAGTTCTTCGAATGCAAGTACCTAACCAAAGACGACGATGTTCTGATCCTGAAGGTACCACGCCTCTAGTACTCTATTCTATGTAACATTTGATCAGCCAGCATTAGAACTGTCTTCAAGCTAAACTTTCGATTGCAAGTGTTAAACAGATCCTCCAGGCTTGGGCCAAGAACATCCATAATCAACACATTATACTCTCCCTCGACATCACAGTAATGTACCTGCCAAATGTAGCAGTAATACAATTTCCCTGTTCCCCATTCCCAAGTACATTGGCGATTCCCGGACCGCCTTGCAGATGTTTCAACAGTTTCGCTTCATATAATAGTTGTGGATGTTTCGACTTCGCGCTTTCCAATTTCGCGGCGACCTAGCAATACACAAATTTGAGTCAGATGATGTCCAGGGAGATACCTCTTCTCCTGTCTGTACATTAACGGCCAGGAAGATCTCGCCGAAGGAACCGCTGCCGAGCTTTCGGCCTACACGAAACGGAATAGGAAGACCACGCGCCTCCCTACAGTACTACCCAACGCGTAAAGTCCTCCGATGCGGGTTTCGGCCGGTAGCGGAGACTGCGAAGAGCCACGCATGTTTGAGGTTGAACACCAACTGCTGCAAGGGAATACACAGCGGATACTGGCCCATCCTGTCGCATAATACTGCACGCTGAGATTTATTCCCGCTAGAACTAGTTAACTTAGATTAGACTAACACCAAGAAATAGATACACCACGACTAGCAACTCACACCCTCTGCAGTCTATGGGAACCCAAGACAATTGTACCAACAACATAAGAATGTTAACAGTACTTCATGTTTCTAAAATGCCGGTCGTGGTGCCCGCCCATTATATCGCTTAGGAAGAGGACTGGAGTCAAGGACTCCCATGGGAGTCCTGATGGCCAAGAGTGCTTTGCCTGAAAGCTTGAGTAGTCAAGAATCACTGCTGATTTGACTACTAGCACTCCCTTCAGCGGGAAGCGTTTTCCTCCTCGGGCGCGGGTTCACTGATGGCGTAAAAATCCTGGCTTCCACAACCGGATGAAACTGTACCTCCGTCGGCTTAGGTGGTACCTGAGATTTGTATAAGCCACAGCACGACCTCTTACCGCTTACCGGTGTACCAGACCCCTCCGAACCAGTGACAAGTTGCTCCTTCAGTTTCATCTGAACAACTTCCCCATCCTTTGACCCGTTTTTTCCTGGTGTCGGCTTCCCCGTGCTATTGGTCTTCCACGCTGCTATGGGGAATATCCGACTGAGAGGAGTCCCCAGCGAGGGGACGGATTCCTCGGTTGCACGGCGGTCCGACACTCTTGGAGAATTGTGCGGCACCTAACAGCATGCACTTTAAAATCAAGAAGCCGGTCTAAAAGCACACTAATATGTCACCGGCAATATTGCAAACATCGTTCACTAGTTTACTTAACGCCAATGAGCCATTTTACCTTTGAACATAATTGGCCAAGCAGGAGGCATCTCATCCGGAAGCTGTCATCGGATACAATAAAAATGCTTTCGACTGGCAACATCACCCCACCAACAAAAAAAATCCACATACCCGAGCGTGGACTGACGGTCTCGGTTTAACGTGCAAAGGGCATGGCGTCGTTACTGGACCTTACGTCCGAGAAGGATACGAAGATTAGAGATTTAATTAGCCATATACGAACAGATATGTAAGCCGTTCTATGGCATGTCCCGAAATAAAAACTGCGTAATTATCGAATATTGAGCAACATGGATTTGAGAATCGCTCGTTTCAGAATTGTATCCTCGGCATATAGGCACTAAGTTTTAGTAGGCAGATCTTGCTCGTCTGTAATAGTCTGAAACCAAGGTACACCTCCTTTAACTACCCCTACTACTCGATGGATGTCGCTCTCCTGCGAAGGATTCGAAAAGATGAGCGTCAACTTGAGGATGAAAGGATACCACCGCGGAACGATCGCTAATGTTCGAGTGAAACTAATGAAGTTAACAAATACGACAAAGCACTTCTGAATTCGGGTTACTAGGTACCTCTCCTCGAAACCGCCGCAACTGGCGTTCCCAGTGATCGTTTAGCATTAGTTTGTCGACTCTGTTTCGCCATATCCTTTCCAAGGATCCAGAATCATCGTGGGATCTCCACCTAGGCAGAACATTGTAAAGGCGGCTCATTTGACCGCTGGAACTGCTCATCGGCAAGGTGGAAAGCATCGAAGAGGAGCTCATCCCCGGTAATGTGTGGACCTAGCAAAAATTTAACGCTTAGCCATTACGCATATTCTCTTCACCTGCTTTTTACAGCGTTTACTTCCATTTAAGCACACCGGCCGGGGGAAAAGCCTCAACAACGACTTGAGTCGAGAACAATATGGTAACATGTGTCGATACAATGGTTATTATCTTAACATAAGCTGATTCATAGGAACCCACCTGCTTTTGTCTCAGATCTCTGGGCGTGCGCTTTTCCCAGATCGGGCGCAAGGTTGGTGGATTGTTCATCGTTTCTCTCGAGTATGGTGGCACAGGTAGCAGAAAATACTGATGCCCAAAGAAAAGCAGCGGATTCCCGAACGGGATCGGAAGTCTATCTTCATGTGTAAGTCTCGTATCGATCAAGTAACACTCTAGCAGCTAACACGTCCCTGTTAACTAAAACCACTTCTCAACCGACTGTGAAACTGAATTCCGAAGACCAATTCTAGATTCAACCATGAGAAGCTTTCAGCAGCTTGCGTGGAACTATTTTTCAGATACGACCTGTCCGAAAACTCTAAATGGCTCGCTGACGAGTTCTCCCTGAAGTAAACCTTGCGTATCCAGGATATGCCGAAGCATCGTGATCCTTTAGGGACTATAACTGTGGAGCATTTCATACCGGAGTGGAGGTCTATGGTATGGAGTACGTTTTCCAGTACTATGCTAATGAGGTAACTTTTCGCTTTTTCCGATATGTACGTATCCTTTTTTCTTCCGTGTCAGCCCGATAACGATCAACTCTCGGGTATCAGCGCGCAGATTCCAATGTCAAATACGGCGTATATCTACAGAACGACAGTGAGCTCGGGTTCAGTGGATTTATCATTTCAACTATTTAATGTGGATGGTTCGTTTTTTCCATTCTCGGCATGTTCCTTGCGTCTTCTCAACTAACCAGTCTTATTTCTCTTCGTAGATTGATATGGGCTGGACTCACTACAGTAACGATGAAGTGCATCAAATTATCTACCAGGAAATGAAACCTCAATGGATTCACAATACCTATCATATCACGAAGAAAAACTGCGTAGGTTATTCGTTCCCGAGCCATGACTTCATGATTCGCAAAGGTCCACTTCGCTGAGGCCCTTTGCCAGCGCCTCGGCGTTAAAGACGTGCCCGATTGGGTATTCGGAGCAGCGAAGACCGCTGATGAAACGAGAGGTATCTCTGGTTTGGCTGATGCCGCTTGGAGAGCAATTAAGTATTGGAATGCTTCCTACTATGCTGAGAGCGAGGACAGCACAGATCGTGAAGATGCAGACCCCGAGACCACCACGGTCACGTTTCCTTACCACGAAAAAGCCTCTCGCGGTTAGTTGCACTAACGTGCTTCAAGTTTTGTACACTAAACCTACTGAATTCACCAGCGCAGTGGAGTTTCAGTTTCGTGTTTTTGTTGGGATTTTTTCTCCTTTGACTTCGGGTAGTGAACCTTTCGTAGTATCATCCTGTTCACCTCTCCTTGAGGAATGATGGACGCCTCTTTCTCTTCGGAGCCAAATAAAAATTCCAAAGTCGTTGTTGACGTTGGTAGTGATAATGATGAAAAACTAAGACTCTGCTGGCCACTAATCTTCTACATGGGAGTGGTAATATTCAAGGTTGGCCTCTCCCTGTGGTGAGTGTTCTCATCAGTGCCATCTCCTGGCTGTTTATTGTGTGATTAATCTCTTCACCAGTGAGACACCTACCATGCTCTGGACCTACCTCTGGGCGGTGAGGTCGTGGACTTTTATCAGTTTGTTTTATTTCCTATCTTTCAGGTGGTACTATGGTTCATTTCCGGGTTCGGTATTACCGCTGGAGCTCACCGTCTCTGGGCTCACCGTTCCTACAAGGCGGGATGGATAATGCGCAGTATACTAATGATCTGTAACAATTCCGTTGCTTGGGTGATGTTTTTATCTTTCTTTTCCAGTCAGCAGCATCGCCAACGAGGGTACGGTCTTGAAGTGGGCAAGAGAACACAGGGTAAGAGTGAATTCCAGGTGCTTCATCACAAATAGTTTCATTCACCGCGGATCTCATATAGCGAAGAAGCACTGGTGTTTGTCCAGAACGTAACATTGTCAGGTGCATCATTTGTACACTGACACTCCTGCTGATCCTCACAATTCCAAGAGAGGATTCTTCTTCTCACATGTTGGTTGGTTGCTGGTAAGCGGCAAAGGAAAATATGGTGCTGATTCTTCGCGAAACTCAGACTCACACACCAAAGAAGGTTGCCGAACGTGTAGAGAAAGTCGGCGTTCAAGACTTGTTAAATGATAAAATCCTGGCTATTCAAAGCTGTACGAAAGTCGGGTACTATCGGTGAATCTAGCATCATGTTCTCAGCTCTGGATCCCTGGTGGAACCTAAGCTGGTGCTTCATCGTAAGTTAAATTCATCTTTTCGAGTGGCAACTTCGTTCATCCTCAGTTTCCGACTGTCGTCGCCTGCTACTTCTGGGGAGAGAGTGCCAAGAACGCCTTCCTTCTCGCCGGGGTGTTTCGCTACTGCTTTGTGAGAGCATCCGATAGACGGATATGTATGTTGCCTACTAGGTGCTGAATGCTACATGGGCGGTCAACTCGGTGGTTCACAGATGGGGGCCTCGGCCTTATGATAAAACGTCTTTGACTACGGAGAATCCCTTCGTAAGTTAACCAGTATGACGCATACTGTATGAGTGCTGTTACGTGTCTCCCGCTACTTGTTTTTGAATCGATCCCTCTTAGGTTGCTTTCTTTGCCCTGGGTGAGGGATGGCATAACTGGCACCATACTTTCGATTGGGACTATGCTACTTCCGAGATGGGAATCTGGCAACAGTACAATCCCACAAAGGCCTTCATTGATATAATGTAAGTACACCATCCCCAACAGGCAGCTCGTACCAGGAGGCTCAGGTGCCTTCTGGGTCTGGCCTGGGGAAGGAGAAGAGCCAATCCCATGGGCTGGGATCACATGAAAGAAAGACTGCTACGTAATAGTACGGGTGAACTGGTGCCTGCGCTAAGTGTGTACGCTGGCAGGTAACATGGGACCGTCATATAAGATCGTTGAAGTGAAGAGGGGTATCCCTTTTTTCCGTTATAGAGAGACTCTGTATGTGAAGAAGGAGTCTTGATGGCTACCGCTGACTAGTCCTTGAATTTTTGCGTATCGTTGTTGCGGGCGTATGGCCTGCGTCAGCTAGGTTTTAAATACCCTAGTTTTCATTATGAGTCATTCGTGGTCAACGTCTTGACGGGTTAGACGTTTCCCCTCATTCTTGCTCGATTTGCGTTGTCTGCCCTGCTTGTGAATAGTTGGATGTGTCTGTGTGAAGCTGAGTTGGATCCAGGAGGGCCATTGCGTATAGCTCCTCCAGCAACGATATCATTGCTTACTGTATTCTGAATGTTCATGATCAATTGAATTGATTCATTGCATCAATTCAATTGATCATGAACATTTGTCCCAATTTAACGATCGTAAAATTGCCGAATTGAATTGTCGCCAATTTTATATTTTTTGTCAACATTTAGAACGCATTACTCTATTTGCATGATGCACTCTTGATGAGTTGGCGTTGCCACGAGAGACCCAAATACGCTTTGAATATCGTACGGGAGGTTTCCGGTGGCGTTCGCGTTCGCCACGTCGATGTGAAAATTATATGTAACAGACTACATGAGCAACGCTAAGCATATCTTGTCAAATGAAGGATAACTGTATCATAACGGCCGTTGTTCGATTATTTAGTTTCGGTTCTTTAAGATTGCATGAAAGCAGATATTCAATTTGCACGACAGGAGTTTTTCACTTTTGAAAAGTCATTTCAAGTGGATGAAAAATCCTTTAAAAAGTGAATCTGTTTTCCCGTCATTTTTAAATTGATTAGAAGGAGATTCAACTTAACCGGGAAATGGTGTAGTTTATCCACAACTGGTTTTTTGAGAGGCTAATGTAGGAGCTTAGTGTCTAGAATATTGCTATGTGGGCCGTTGAATTGAAGTTTAGTCAGTGTTTGTTTACATTAATGAAACTTCGTTCCTGCGTGATAACCCCTCCCACTAGCGGCTCTGACACAAGTCACTATACCCCACAGATTATCCCGAGATCGGGTGCTGCACGTCTCGATTGGCTGCGACATGCATTACGCCAGAGTCCAGATAGCCAACGCAGAGACTTCGTTTTTGCTCAAGTCACTGAGCCTGGGTTCTGGGAGCCCATAGAGGCACCGCAACTAGGAATAAACGCAATCAGTAACCACATTGACGTGTTCACTGAAGAGCAGCAGAAGATCCTTCAAGACCGCTCGGAATATCCGTTGCGATTGGCCACAGCGCAAGGAAGAGAGGCTTCAGTCACCCGGTCAGAGGATAGTCATCCGAGTCGACGACGAAAGGTTCATAGGATTGGTAGTCTGGTAGACTCTGGCGGTTACATTACGGTTGGTTCGAGCAGACGAGTTGGTACTGGAACTAAGGAAGAACGTTCTAAAGGGAGAGCATTGAAAAGAAAAGTGAGAGAACAACGAAGAAAAACGCAACATGAAGACGCCAAAGCGGCGCGTATTGCTGAACTAGGCACTGATGCCGGGGCATCGTCGCCGAAGGTTTCTACACAAACCCAAGCTGCAAACGAGGTTGATGCTAGTACTTCTAATAAATCTGGGGAAGTTCCAAGAGCCGGAGAGATATCAGCTGGGAGGGGTTCTCTGAATGGTTTCCACAGTGTGGAAGTGGACTACTCTGTTGATTCCCCGGTTATCGCATGTCCCGCCTTGGAGGAGCATACCGATCCCCCTTCGTCGGCTACAAGCAGCCTTGCGGTACCGGAGGACCATGCAGAAGTCCTGAGGGTACCTCCGAGCAGCAGAAGAACAGAAGGTCGAGTAGAGGACGCGTCGGAAAAAAAGCGGGCAGTTCTTACGAAAAAGTAATACCATTGCCAACGCTCATTCTCCTGGTACCATTCTTACGCAACTAGTATGACATGGTTTGTTCGGTGGTAGTAATATACGTTTTCTAGGTAAGTTTGATTCCCATTATCCGCGGCAAATTTCCCTTCGCTAGTTCCACATACTTCCGTCTTAGGCAAGAACTGCTTCAAAAGCAGATCGATCTTCAACGCTTGATTCTTCGACGACGCCGAGAGAGCTCTCCTCCTGCCCCGGCCGTCCACACAAGGCAGCCACAAGCTATTTCGAAACGAAAGCCTTCTAAAGGTAGCTTGAACACCGTGGTGAGGAAGAGTAGTGGAATAAGCCCTGAAGAGGCTTTAAGGAGAGTTCGAGAGATGAAGAATAACCGAGATTATTGCGCTGAAAAGGCTCCCGAAGATATGTCCGAGCTAGACAAGTTTGAGAAATGTAAAGCCGAGGTCATGGCGAAGAAGCAGAAGGCCGAGGAGGAGTCTATAGAAGCGGCGAAGGATGGTGGATCCCCCACCGGCAGTTCAGATGTAGTGGACGAAGAGCCGTGGTTTGTGAAGGTCCAGGCATTAGCTCCGAGCAGCCCCACGGCAGCAGAAACAGCACCGCCGCCGGTTGATCGAAGTACCGAAGAAAGAGAGAAGGCTCTGATCGGGATTGTACTGGAGGAACGGTATAAAGGTTCCAGTGGAAATTCGGATATCTTTGGTGACGCCGAGGAGTCCGACAAGGAGGACCCTCTCCCTAATCACTCGTCACCGTCTGTTCCTTGTCGATCCGCGGATGATGAATTAGACTTCGATGAGAACGAGTTCCTACGTTTGGATTACAGCGATAGTTGAGAGAGCTTTAGAAGTGCATGCTGGTCATATAGAATGGCCGCCTGGTTCGATGTGTAGTATTAAACTCTCGTTTTCGGTTATAAAATTCTGGTAGCATCTTTGCAACATGTTTGTCGAGTTCAGCAGTGGGTGTTTACTTTATAACGTGCAGCACGTTACGTGCTTGAAGGTTTTGGAATCTCTGCGATATTGGTAAACATCGTCGGAAAAGCATAGTTGTTTACAACCTGTGGTCACTTACGCAATGTAAACGCTCAAGTTGTAAAGTATACATATTGTTGCTGTGCTACTATAATGCCAATGTAATATCATAGCCAGTGACTGGAGAACAGAATCATTTTGACAAGCAGCTTTAATTCGACGCACGTATTTCAACAACCTCCAAGCGCTAACATGTTTCGCTTTCATTCGACTGTCTGTACACAGTATACTCAATTATGACAACACCACGACCAAACTGTTCCCAGTCCCGAAGGAAACGAGTTACACAGAGCGAGTGGCGTCGGTCCATCCAGATAGCATCATCGCGATTTTCAACTCATTTACTTCTTGGCCTTCTTCTTGCTGGCCTTGGCGGGCTCGGCAGCGACCTGGACAGTCTTAGCGACTGGCTCAGCGACCTCCTCCACATCGGCGGAAGCCTTGCCGGAGCGCTTCTCCTTCATGGCGCGGGCCTTGGCCTTACGGGCCTCAGTCTGCTCCTCGAGAAGCTTAGCACGCTCAGTCTCGGCCTTCTTCCTGTGGATGGCCTCAATGAGAACGCGCTTGTTCTTGAAGGTGTTACCTGAAAACACAGCAGTTAATTACAAAAAAGCGTCACTGAACTAGTATTACCCTTGGACTTCATGTAGAAGAAGTGGTAGATGTGCTTATCGACCTTGCCGGCCTCGCGGTACTTCCTCAAGAGACGACGAAGAACGCGCTGACGCCTCATCCAGAGAACCTTGGTGGGCATACGGGCCTCAGCGGTACCCTTACGCTTGCCAGGGCCAGTGTGACGGCCCTTGCGCTTGGCGAGAAGGTTCTTACGAACGCGAGATCGGGAGTGCATAGCGACCTAAGATGAAATGAATCAACAAACAGGTATGCAGAGAATGACACTTACAGGCTTCTTCATGATGATGCCATCATCAAGGAGCTTCCTGACTCCCTTACGGGAGTTGGCGGTCGCAACCTCCATGGTCTCATTGGGGTCAATCCAGATGCGGTTCTTACCGCACTTGGCGACGGAAGCCGCCAAACGGCGTTGAAGTCTTAGCATGGACTGAAGATGACAGCACGATACACCGACCAATAGCCCGACCACTTCGACATGTGCGCTAACGACAGTTCGGTTCCACAGCATATCGTCAAGTCCCTGCCTAAGGCCCCTTACTACCATTTGCTATAAATTCCACTCTGTGTGCACCGCTGCCAGGGCGTTGGAAAGGGCAAACGAATCGGGTTCGTAGCGAACGTGGCGAGCGCGTAATATCGATCATTACTGCATGTAGCGCACGCCATCATGATCGAACAGTCTTTTTTTTGGGTCCTTCACGGTATATCCCGCCATTCTTCGGTTATATTATGGATAATGATGTAAGTCAGTTTGGCCGGATTGTGTTCAGTCTAGTTAATGCGGGTTAAGTGAGGTCTTGTATTAAGCAACTTCTTTTTTCCCGTGGGTATTTATTCCATGTCTTTTCATTGGATCGTGTCGCGCGGGTCACCCTTCTTAACGGCCCGTTCCTACTCCACTCGTCTCTCAAGGAGGTATGTTTCTCCCACGAGCTTTTGGTTAGTGTTGCGAGGACAGGTTTTGCAATACCGCCGCAGCAGTGCGGGTTGATGGGAAAGATGCGCCACACTTGGCTGGTGCACAGGAGTTAACTGATCCCCCCAAGGTGAACGTGCATCCTTCAGGAGCGAACAATTGTGTGTTTCAGAGCCGCCGTATGAGTGAGCAGGAAATCATCGAGGTGTGTGATTACGGTTTCTTGCTAACTTGGCATTTACGCTTTCTTCAGTACTCCAAGCTGAAGATACAGCAAATGCGGGAGTCCGGAAATTTAATCTACATCTCCAAAGCTTTCCCCGAGCAACCAACAGATTCCGACTATGTGTCTTGGTAAGGTATCCCAGTTCTAAAGCTGGGCTACTGTCTCCATTCCCGAGGTTCAAAACCTTCAAGAAAATTAAACATACCGAGAAGAAGAACCGCTCAACTAAGCTCATCAATAGGGCTCGGATAATTTATAGATTGCTAGCGGCTAAGATCGTTGATGTTGAGGTATGTTATGCTCTCTGTACACGTGTTTCCTGGCGAAGTATCCCTCAGGCGATCTGTAAAGAGTGTTCTGAACTCGGCGAGCTCTTGAAGAACCCACCGTCTGTTGCTAGTAATCGTGACAACGCAGCTGCCCGGTCTTGGTGAGTTGCCATCCCATGTCGGAACTGTGTAATAACTTTTGTTCAGGGCTGCTCGAATTCAGAAAATTTTGCAGGAAAGCCCTGAGCTCCTGACAGGAGCCGCCAGGCCACTCTCGCACAGAGATCATGGCTCAGGGTGCGTCTTTTCATTGTACTCATTGCACTTCTTACTAAGACGTTCTTAGGCTGATTTCGCTAGCCCAAGTACCAGCTGTGAAGAGCTTGATCGATTCTGGTGCTTTCGATAAAGTCGCCGACTTGAGTGCGAACACCGAAGACGATAGGAGAGGTAAAGTCAACATTGATATGTCCCACAGTCGACCCAGTTTCTCAGTGGCAAACTTGCTGCTCGAGCTCCGAGCTGACGAATCTCGTTACTACACCCTCAGCCGAAACGAGGTGGATTCTCTCGAGTCGTGGCTTATCAGGCATAGTGCGGAGTCGGTGCCTACGAAAAAGTGGGTTTCACTGCTCTCCGCTACTATAGATGGTCTTTCAACGTGAACCGTAGATATGCTGTAAACAGCACTCTTCGGAGTCTGATCTGCCACGGACTGAAAAAGGGTCTTCTGGACCCTCCGAGTCCACGTATGACGAGATTAGCGTGTTATGTAATTGATGATTTGGGTAAGTCTGCTAACATGAAGAATACTTGCTCTTCTTGCGACAGACAAAAAAGAGAAGATCGCTGATCTAGTTTCACAGCTCAAGAGCGATCCCCGGCGAGTTGAGCAGCTAACGCCTGCCGAAGCTGTTATGTTAAAACATCGAATCAAGATTAATATGTTGAGATCCACGGAAGGCGGGAAGTCCGCGAAGGAAGATAAGCTCTCGTACAGTACTTTGGGAGTACAAGTTGTACATACTTTTTAGGCGACCTCCGGTGCGAGGGTACAGTACAATGATAAAGAATGGTCTATTAGATCGGCCACGCGAGGACCTTGTGGATGACAGGACTGTTCTAGAAAGCCCCAGTAAGAATTCTTGAGCGAACTTCCTGGCGAACTTGTTTCCTCAGAGACTGCGGAAAGGGTCGATAAGATTGTGAAGGAGCTTCAAAGTAATCCCAAACGTTACAAGACTATCACAGCTGATGAGTACAAGCTCCTTGTCCATCGGATTGAAGTTAACAAAAGAAGCATCGGAGTAGTTAAGAGAATAAGAGAGTAAGATTGACCCGTACAACTATTTATCGAGCTGGGAAATGTAGCTACTTGACGTCTGTTCGCGGCCAAGCCTCAACTGCCGACTTAACTGACAAGCAACTTCTCTCAATGAAAGCCGAGTTCGAGGCAACTGTAGGCTGAGCTGTTTTGGCTGAACTCCCACTGCCTCACCTAGGAACAATACCGTAACCGGATACAGGAGATTAAGTTACAAGCGAAGCAAGCTAGACAGAAGGCGAAGGTCGATAATCTGACTCAGAAGGCAATGAAGGTGGCTAAGAAGATGTAAGTGCCATGGGTGGCTCTCGACGACTTACTTTATATCAGGTTTTTGCGTGGCCGTCTGGACTTCGATCCGGATACCCAGTCGGAGGAGGAAGTCTTGAAGTGGTATAGGAACAGCGTTGCTGAGAAGGTATCAAAAAAGAAGTAAGATCACCTGAAGTTTGGTCTAAATTCATTTTATGCCCATCAAGGGAAGCTGCTGCTACATACAAGGCGAACAAGGAAACTCAATTTTGGGAAAAAGCCAGTGCAGAGGAGACAAGTGCAGAAGTGGCGAACCTTAATTCCGCTTAGCATGACTTTTCGGCTGTTTCAGCTAACGTGTTTCTGTGCCGCTGATTCGTGTTGACTTGTAGTCTTATACCACTGGCTACCACTGTTGGCATCTTTCGTGCAAGTTAAGTATGAACTTGTATTAAAAGCGAGAATGATATGAGAACCCTCCGAGTAAAGTGTTGTGATGCACCGACGGTTTGGATTCCGCAGATGGCGACAACAATTCTTGGTTACTTGGGCGTTTTATTTGATAAGCATGTCCTGACTCAGGACTCTTGAGGCATGTCCACCCCACGTTCGTGCTGAACCAGCGAATGGTTGCCGTCTCATAAACACAATGAGAGACTACTTTTAGTGGTTGTGGTAAGACCTAGTTACTCGGTGACCGAATTTCGGTCGCATCTTCAACAGCGTGAATCAAACACTACTGCGCTAGCTTGAACCTCCGATCAGCTGAGAACGTACGGTTAGTCATCACTGTTTCATCACCAGATATTTTGCTTATGCGTTACCTACTCTTATACCATGAGCTTTGCTGCTTTTATTGCGTTTGGCAAGTGTTAATAGGCGATCAGATTTGAGCGAACCGCTTGGCGACTGGAGGCCGCTTGAGTCTGCGGTTTTGGATGTGTAAGACTCTAGAAACCGGGGGACTTAGTGCTAAGTGAGACTCTCGACTTCGAGTACTCGAGCGGAAAGTGTGTGTGTACCAACGCGCACCGTGCGTTTAATGTACTAAGCGATGAGATTTGCAGAAAGTGCAGTTGTTTAAGAACGTAGATTAACGGAGATTAAATGATTCGACCTTCAACTATCACTTCTCAAAATGCCCGCGAGTTTATACTCAGGCAGTACGAACTTGGTCTTTTGCTTGTGCTCTTCTCGCCATCTCAGTGTCCAGAAGGCTGGTTTAACGTTCGGGATAAAATATGCCAGGCTCCGGATACGTACAAGGGGCCCTGCAGGTTATGCTTTCCCCCAGTTTCATACATTGCTGATTACCGTAAACTCTCAGGCGTAATACAAATTTTGCTGGGTTCAGTGAG